>APFE030846369.1:236123-279455 GCA_000404065.3 Pinus taeda
AAATATGTTTACAACCAGAAATGGAAATAAACCAGCTAGGGCGATGGTAGCTTATCTCTGAGAAGAGATGTGGCAGCTACATGCCTCTGAACTGTTCCGAATTGTGTTACAACGAGGCTCGAAGGCCTATTTATTGTTGAGAAACAATGGAAAACCCTTCACATTCCAAAACCTACCCCTAGAAGATGAAACGCCAAATTGTTGGCCCTGTTTTGGGTAAATCGGCACATCAATTTCCCGGGGTCGTAACTTTGGCATACGATCTCCGTTTGACGCGTATGATAGCTTGTTAGAAAGATCTATCCGAGAACTACCACTTTGGGAAGGGAAACATCAGTCCATGGACCCATGTTGTCCCCATATTTCCCAAAAAAACGTCGTTTAGGGCCTCAAAACGGCTCCAGAAGTTCAGGACCGGAAAAACTGCTAAAAATAGTAAATTGTGCTACAATTTAGGAAACTAAAAAGACTGAAAGAGATAGTTGCGGGGGTCCAAATGGGATAGGTGGGTGGCCACCAACATCCACCTGGATCACAAAGTGAAAGAAAAGAGGGTGAAATGAATGATACTTTGGAGACTCAATAGATAACAAGCCTATGATGACTCTTATGATTACCAATACAAAGAATTTGAGGTGTTTAGAGTTTATTCCGGTGGATCCTACTTGCTACATACAATTGATTGGGTCCTTGATGTATTTAGTAAACCCTAGACTAGACATATGTTTTGCAGTAAATGTCCTCAATCAGTTTCAGATGGAGCCAAAACACAATCATTAAACTACAGCAAAGCACATCCTAAGATATTTGCATGGAACTATACATCACCGCCTTCATTATAATGGTAATGAGATTCAACTCATGGGATATACAAATTCCGATTAGGGTGGGTGTGAGACAGATGGAAGAAGCACAATAGATGGATGCTTCACCTTAGGATCTTCCATGGTTTCATGGATGAGCATAAAACATGATACAGTTGCTTTAAGTAGTGTTGAACTTGAGTATGTTGCTACAAGAAAAGTTTGTCGAGAAGTAGTTTGGCTCAAGAAGTTGTTGTAATATTTGTTTGAAGGACCACTTAGCCCTACACACATACATTGTAATAATGAGAGTTGAATAATATTGATTGAAGACTCAGTGTTCCATGATAGGATGAAGAATATAAATAATAAGTACCACTACATCAGAAGCTTGGTATGAGATGGGGTTGTGGAACTGCACTATCTACCTATAAAATAACAGGTAATAGATATTTTGACTAAAGATCTAGCAAACAAGAAGCTTAAGTACTTAAGATGTAAGCTTGGTTTGGTAGACATCTCCTCTCTAATTGAGAGGGAGTGATGTTGGATAGTTTTTTGTATTTTTGGGTCATGCATTAGACTAGGACTAACAACTGTAAGTATTAGTGAAGGCCACAAAGAAAGAATCGAGTTTGGATGATTGGACAAGCATATGAGATTGGAACTTTTTATAGATTGTGGAATATGGGAAAAGAAGTTGTAAACCGATACTCTTTGAAGATGAGGTAGGTAATCCAAGATAAGATTTGTTGAAGGTGACTAATATTCTTTGAGTATTCAAGATTGGAAATACAAGATAAGAATAGTCCTAAAAGGACATACTCGGTGAACATCTGGATGTTGTATCTTTCTTAGAGGTAATGTGGTAGCTCACATAAAGCCTCCCAACATGATGTCTAGTTAAGTCAATGACAATGTGGTTTATGGTATAGATGCTTGAGAGAGATGTCTTATCAATCAAAATATTCTTATGAGAATGATTCAAGAATGAGATTTCATGTACTTCATGATGGGATTATGAATACTCCCTAGTTAAGAGGGAGTGTTGAAAATTGTAACTAGGTTCGGTCTTCATAATGACCTATGTATAATCATGACATTGTATATTTTGTATAAAGAAAGAAAAATAAAAGAAATACTCCTATGTAAATCATGGGTTTCATGCTCAAGTTTAGGCCAAAAGCATGTTCTTCATGCTTATAGGTCTTTCTAGGGAAAAGAAGAAATTATATCATGTATATACATATTATTATTGGGATGGAAGTGAGATAGATGGAAGAAGAACAACATGTGGATGCTTCAACTTAGGATCTTCCATGGTTTCATGGATGAGCAAAAAGTAGGATAAAATTGCTTTAAGTAGTGTTGAAGCTGAGTATGTTGCTGCAAGAGAAGTATGTCGAGAAAAAATTTGGCTTAGGAAGTTATTGTCAAATTTGTTTGAACAACCACTTAGTCCTACATGTATACATTGTGATAATGAGAGTTGCATAAGATTGACTAAAGACTCAGTGTTCCATGCTAGGACGAAGCATATAAATAATAAGTAAAACTACATCATAAGCTTGGTATGAGATGGGGTTGTGGAGTCGCACTAGTTGATATATACATGAAGAATCCCTTTTCATTTTTTATTTAGAAGAGTTGAAGATTAGACCAAGGCGATAATTAAAATCTATTGTGTACATAATGCAGAGAAAAAAGCTCAAGTATTTACTTTTCAAGAAGAGAGGAAGAAAAAATTCTTTGAAGAAAGAAATAGACAAAATGGTAACTTAGAAGGTAATCCAACAAATCCAAAGAAGCAAAATGAACTTAAGGGTGTTGAAGAGAGAAGTAAGAAGCAAGCTAAGGAAAAGCCTATTTGAGATGGAGAAAAGGATCAACAAAGCCCTATTCATGATCAACAAAACCATGTTCAGGGGGAGCAAGATAAAATCAAAACATGTTAGCAAGAAAAGGAAATGCAAAGTGATCAATAGAGTGAAGATATTCAAGCTTCGTAATCACAAGGTGTAGAACAAGTTACAATTATAACAATTTAGCAAGTACAAATTTCAAGTCACTGTATAGAAGAAGTAAAAGATATGCATATTGGCACTAGTACAAATGAGATAGCTAACCATATTTTTGTTGGTCAAATAAATAATCTAAAATTTTAAAATACACACAAGATACGACTGAGAGTATTGCAACTTAGAGTACAATTATTGAGATTATCAAGACCATTTCACCCACAGCTATTATTACACCATTGGCTACTAAAAGTGATAACATAACACCTTCTATGCTTACTCATGATCAACTTGATCTTAGTGAAGACACTATAGTCATTTTTGGGGAATATTTCTTTCATTCTAAAAAAAATCTAATGGCTAAAAGAAAGTCAAGAAAAGGAAAATAGGTATATTAGAGGAAGACCCTTCTCAAAATCACTTAATGTGGAATGCCATTGGTAAATTTCCTAGTGAAGTAGCATAAGCAATTACATGAACATTGAAGAATTTGCAACTACCAATGCACAGTTAATAAATGAATTAATTGTTGAACTAGATAAGAAAAAGTTCCATGACAATTATAATTTTCCATACACATGGCCTATCAAGCAATCTTTACCTAGTTAGCTTTGTATCGTCAGCTTGGAAGAACAACGAGATGCGAGTAAGGAAAATATTATGCAGATAAGCCAATGGGACAATGAAGCTATAAAATAATTTATCACTTTTCCAATAGACTGCGATAAATCCATCTCTTTTTTTTTTTAATATAGAAGGAAGAAATCAAATATTCAGAAAAGGATTTGTGAATGTAAAATAAATTTAGACAATCTAAATCCTCCTCATATATCTCACGTGACAAACCTTTATAATTAATGGTAAAACTATTGTAAGGGAAGGGAAAACCATAAAGAAACAATTTCCCCTAGACTATGGTGAAGTATCCATTTCAAGACAATTGAGATGGAAGTAAAATATCAGAGAAGAAGAATGGACAAAGAATATTTTCAAATAGAATTGGGGTTGGAAAGATTTCACTTGTGACTAACAATATTTTTCTTTATGTCAAACTTGAGGACTTGAATGTAAACTAATGTAATTTTATTACTTTTTTAGTTGAATCCAAAGGCCAACATCTTTTGAAGTGAATTTATTTGTTGCAATAATGGATATTATTTCTGCGTTTTGTGAGCATTGTTCCTATTATTTTTTCATGCTTTCATGTGTAATGCTTTATCATGAATGATGTTATGTTTCGATTGATGTGATTGTGAGATACACATTAAAGGATATTGAGTTTTTCAAATAACTATTTATCTGAAAAATACCAATATGTTTATAAGTTTATTATATTATAATAGTATTTATTATTTTATTTATTTTTAATAGCATTGAGAAGATTTGATATTAAAATTTGCGCCTAGTCGTAGTTGTTACTCGATAAATAGTTACATTAATTGACTTGGTTGGTTGAGATTCAGTAGGACTCTGCTCACTTGTCGTCCAGAGGCTATCGTTGGCCTGACATTGTACCATTAGTTCTTCAAGCTGCATCCTGATAACATCAATTTCATCCACCTATTAAGCTAATTTCATTTTTAATGATTAGAATTATTCAAGGAGGTTTATGGATGTAGTAACTTCCTTATGTAACTTCCAATTGATTTTCGTTGTCTCAAAGTGAAGAGATTCAATCTATTGATCACAGGTGTTGCAATATGAGGTACCCCTTGTTGGAGGAATTTTATCTTTGTTAATCCACATGTTTAGACTATTGGTTGGATAAATCTCTTTTCCTTCTTGCATGGTCCGTAGGAGGAACTAGAATGCATTAAGAGAGCATCTGGAGAAATATGCCAAAGCCAAATTACCTAGGGAAATATGAAAGTGACCCAAAATAAGACAGTCCAAGCCGGACATAAGATAGGTCGAGTTCACCAAAAATTACAGAGTTTACACAGAGAAGACAAAGTTTAGAGATACCCAGGTCCAAGAGGCATCAAAATGCCCTGAGAGCATAGGTGAACAAATGAAACAAGCAGAGGGACCCAAGCCCAAAACTAACTCCAGAAATGGGGGGACACCAAAGAATTCCATAGCAGGAAAGATGCACCGAAACATAAGAGGATCAAGAAAGGAGAAGAGTAATTCAAATTGGAAATATTACAACATAATAGGGTGACATATAAGAAAAAATTATATCCGATAGTGAACTAGGTGGATATTGGTGGCCACCCACCTATTCCACTTGGACGCTCATGATTGTTTCTTTCAATTTTTTAGTTTCCTTAATTGTAGCACAATTTACAATTTTTGGCAGTTTTTTGGGTCCTGAACTTCCAGATCCGTTTTGAGGCCCTAAATGACGTTTTTGGCAAAATTCCTTCGGTGATTGTAATAATAATCATGTCAACTATTGTATCCCTTGGATATATCTTTCCAAAGAGGCATCATACGCGTCAAACAAAGATAATATGACCAAGTTACGACCCCGGGAAGTTGGTTGCCCAACTAACCCCAATGGGGCCCATAAACTCTTAGTGTTACATCTCCTCGGGTTAGGGTTTTCTCTTATTGTTCAATAATAAAAAGGCCCTTGAGCCTCATTGTAACTCAGTTTAGAGGCATGTAGCCGCCACATCTCTTCTTAGAGACATGTAGAAGCATAGCTCAATATTTTTCTATTAATGAAATGAAGTGTTTTTTTGCTCCATCTCTGTGTTTATGATTATATCTGTAATTTGTAGCATTCCTGTTTAAGTTTAGATCACATAAAGCTAAATTGGCAATAGCACACTGGGACAAACCTGGAGCTGAGATGAGTGTAGAGGGAAAAACCACTGTCAGAATGCCCCCAAAAGTTGGCGAAGTCACCAACCTGTGAGAAAATTCTACTGTCACATAGCATCCTGATGATAAATGGATCATAGCACCAACCACAATGACAAAACCCAAGATGGTCAAGAATTAACAAGTAAATGGTAGGTTAGAGATTTGATTTTAAGAATTTAACAAGTTTGAAGTTAATCCTACATGCGAGACTGCACCCTGCTCCATTAATATTTAGAATTGCAGTAGCCTTTGAATCCATTAATATCTTAAATGCAAGGCCCGTTCTAAGATTAAAATGTCGTCTCTTCCCAAGGCTTTGAGCATGTGAATAGATGGGGTTTAATTGAAATGCATGGGACACTTTGATCATGGGAGCCGTGATACCTTGACACATGCTCCCCTAAATTTTGACCATAGTTCTTAAAGTTGGAGGTGAGTCATGGGGAACATTCTTTTTCCTTTTAGCCTTAGTCATGAAACATGAATTAGAGGTGAGGGTCATGGGATATTTTTCCAACCGTGACTACCATTAATTTATGTTTCTCCAACTTTGAGGAGACAATCTAGATTAGTTTGTTTATCAGCCTTGACGTTTTAGTACCTAATGATATGAAAGGGGGATATAAAGGGGAAATTTTCAAGGACTTTGGAGATTATTTGAAGTAAGATTTTGAGATGATATTATTTATGCCATGTACCCTTGTACAGATGTTGGATAGTTAGGTGAAAGTCCCTCAAGATTACTAACTTCTGAAAATGCAAGTCTTATGCCAGGATTAGACCTAGGAGAAGGCCATACATCTTAGATTGATTATTGGTTCTTTGTCCTAGTCCCCATGAACAACTGATAACCAATTTTTCTTAGAGGTTGTGAAGAACCCATCCCCTTCCTTCCACCTCTAGTATTTATTATTTTATTTTAATAACCAATATTTTATCTCTTTATCTAATCTCAAATTTTGTCACTATAAGGATATAAAATTAGATGTGGTATTTATTTAAATACAAAAAATATGGTAAATTAGAACCATGGTTTAGATTAGTGTTATTTTATTCATTTGAATCACCCTTTGATTGATTCAAAATCTCTTTTTGTGGCAAACGAACCCTCATACCAGTGCAAATCGTTACACCAAACAAGAGTAGGTCTAATTGGGACATACCATTAGGTGATTCTCTCTTGTTGTCATTCGAGGATTTTTTCCAACCATCAACACATAACACACTGAATTGGGGAAGAAGAAAAAATTGCATCTATTGTCCCTATTTACAACCCTGCTATGAGACACCAAAACCTATGGTGAGCTCAACAATTTAAGGTTATTGAAGCATTACTAGATGCATTGGAGCACATAATCTTAACATTGTGATTCGAAAGGACCCATATTAGCACAAAAAAAAGAAAAGAAATCCCAAGGATAATGATAGTTGATGTAGACCTGTCATCAATATGTACATGTGCAATGGAAGTTGTAGATGAAGCTAAACAAGGAAGTCTATTTTTAAATTATTTGCAAAAGGTTGCATATAAAACCTAGTACCACCTCAATTTATTGCCCTCTTAAATATATAATAGACATCTAATCTGGATTGGGTCATTGTATTATTTTTCATCTATCTCGATGCTTTCAAAGTGGAAAATTTTGAGGAATCGACTTGCAGGGTCACTTTTACTAGTGGGTCCCAGTTTAGAGAATTCAAATTTGAAGCCTTTTGAGGCCATTTTGAGTCAGTAAATTATGTCTTTTGAGGTAAAATTTTCTCACATTAGTGCTAGATCCAATGATGTTGTTTAACACTTTGATACCTTTCTAAATCTATAATAAAGACATCAATCAAAGTTCGTATGTAAAAGTTATTCCTCCTAGAAGTTGAACTTCTAGTTTGACCAACATGGTTTGAGAGGATGTGATGTCAAAATCCATGACTTATGAAAAAGTAGCTAGAAATGTGTGGACAATGAAGAAGATTATAGAAGGGTTAAAGTTGTTACTCTAGTTGAGAATTTAAGGAGTCAAATCTAACCCCTAGTTGGATATCACACTATGTTAAAGTTGAGCTACTAAGAGGAGTAGTGGTTCCATTCTATGCTATTATGTCGTGTTCCATAGTAGAGCACACCAACTGGGAGTGGGATTTAGAGAGCATAAAAGAGGAGGTTAATGATCTGTAGAAATATAATAGGCCAAAGGTATCAAGTAACTCCATGGAGAGTGCCTTCTCCTTTGTACTTGCATTATTTGCATAAAATTGAGGAGAAGTGCTAAAAATGACATTTAGAGATGAACCATATAACCACAAGAAATATGGCAAGAAAAAGAATCTTCTAGCCACATATTTAAGAAATCAAGTGAAAAATAGCTCCAATGTGGATGAGAAGATTGTCTGCACATTAGTGCAAAAGAAGGTGAATTCGAGTAGCCTCATCACCAAGAAGAGAAGGAGACGACCAAACTCTTTCATATTAAGATCTAGGTCAACAAGACCAAGATAGGTGCCTTGCTTGACTCATGTTTATGGGATAATCTCATAGCAGAGGATCTGGTCAACAAACTTGGATTGGAGGTTCATGATCATCCTAGCCCATATAAAGATGGAGAGATCAAGGTAAAAAAAAATGTAGAATGAAATTTGCTATAAGTTCCTATTATATTAATGAAGTAAAATTGGATGTAGTGCCACTTGATGTGGGTAGAGTCATCTTTGAGAGTCCCTACATGTGTATTCAGGTTGCAATTTTCACACATAGAGCCAAATAATATTGTCTGGGAAATAATTCATCATAAACACACATAAAAAGAAAGTCGAAGATTTCATTAATAAATGCCAACCAAGCCAAGAAGCTTATAAATTATAGTAAGAAATATGTTTTACTTTTCTCAAAAGAAAATCAGTCAGGTAAAAGGTCAGGTGAGGGTGAAGCTATGATACTTCACAGAAAACACTTTGAATCTCATAAGGCTAAGAAAGATAGATCTCATTAAGATTTCAAGGTATTTAGGTCTTGAAATTTGAATACCTACTTTTAGATATATTTATTCTCATAACAAATAAAAATAAATAAAAATAAAATACTTGTACAACAATTTTTTTACAAATAATTGAAAATGAATGAAAATTAAATATGAAATACAATTTCTTCAAAAAATTTCAAGTAAACCAACCAAAGAAAGAAATAAAAAATGATATTATTATATGAACAAACAAACTATTCTTGTATTGTCTTTAGAAATCCTTACGGTGGCTTGGACCAAGAATATCTCTAGAACCTTTTGATGTAAAAATGACTCATACAAGGAAAACTAAGTGCCAGAGAAAGGAAAAGGGCATTAAAATTCTATCTTGATCACTTCAACTGATGTAGAACACATAGTTAAATTTCTATAGGAGATTCACTAATTAACATTGAATAAAAAATAGAACTTATAATAAGTGAAAACTAATATAGGAAAATAAACAACATTAAAGGAGAGCACAAATAGGTGCCACTTTATATTTCCTTCCACTTTTAGAACTATCCTTGCTATTAATAAGACAATTTATCCCAAAGAATACTTAGAATGGAAAATTAATAGTCATTTGAAAATAACTTTCAAATATTTGGCATACCTTTCATCAATTCATCTCTTATTCTCTTTCGTAACCTCTTATTCTTTTTGTACTTGAACCAAACAATTATGCAATTCAACTATTTCCCTCAAAATTATTATTATCTTTTTTGTTCTCGAAATAACAATGGAAAATATGATTAATACAAAATATCATGAAAATATTTTTATAAATTTAACTAAAAGTAGTTGGGGTTCCACTAGACTCAAATCATGAGATTTATATCATAACATAAATATATCCCTTGTAACTCCCAATTTAAAAACATGTTTAACATATAATGGCATAAAGACATCTCACAAAGCATAACATATGCTGTTGTTGCAACAAACAACCTCCAAAATTTGGTCTACTCTTGAATTTTGGAGCCTACTGTGGATCTTGCGATCGTTCATTGCATAGTCACTTTATGGTTGATCAATGATTTATTAACTATTCTAGTATTCTTCTTAGTTTATAAGTGTAAAAGGCACTTGCTCACACATGCTTAGTCCGCAACATGTTCATGATCACACTCTTTTATGCAAGCTTGAACAACCATAACACAAGTCCATCAAGAAAGTGCGTGTGCAATGTTTAACCTATGTCGACAGTCAATGCGCATTCTCATCGATAGTCTCTCACTTTTGGTTACAATTGTTCTTCTATTTCGGTGATTTTTTTTCAACTACCGCTTTTGTGCGCCTTCACTTTCACAAGAATCACTTTCATGTTTACTAATTTCACTTCTTCTTGTTTTCACTTTCATAAGTTTCATTTTCATGCTATCTTCATTTTGGCATGTGTCACTTTCAATGTCATTCACATTTCGCAAGTGTCGTTTGCACTTTCCCCTTACTATCACAAGCGTCACCTTTTGGGAATGGAAAGAGTCATAGATTGCATAAGCAGAGTTATGGTTTGTTTCAAGGGGTAAACTTTATGTTGATGAGTCCTATTTATCATATGGACATGTATTAGATTCATTCCAAAAGTTTTATGCATTGTCACACAAGTATCGTCACTATCGTCATAAAGTGCACCTTTAGTTTTGCCCTTGGAGGAAGTTTTTTTAATGTTGTTGCATTGAGGGAATCATGTTGTTGTCGTCTGAGTGATCAATGTTGTGTCATCGACTATTTTGAGTGTGTGACTATGTTCAATTTTTGTCCTTTTTCACTTTGACCTCATTGATTGCACACTTAGCCAAAACCTAAAAAGTTCATGCCCAAGTAACTTGACTTCACTCAACCTTCCTAAACATCGCATTGCGTAATCTTAGCCCTCAATCTTAGACCTTTCCTCCTGCAACTGAATAATGCATAGTTCCTACCTCCCAAAACTGTGCACTACATAGTCTCAGTGTTCAGAACTCGACCCTTGAGTTCCATAATTGCGTAGATTAGCTTCCCAGTCAACTCCTTCTGTGCACTACGAAGTATCAAGCCTCAAGATTCCAACTTGACTCCTTGAATTGCACAACTATGTAATCCCTAGGCCTACCTCTCTCTAAAACAGCACAATGGACAACCTCAAGCCTCAAACCCACCTCCTTGAGCCCCTCAACTATGCAGTCACCTTACCCTGGCCTTCTTGAACTGCGCACTACGTAGTCTCAAGCCTCAACCCTGACCCTTGACCTATGGAACTACACACTGCACAATCCCTGAGCCAGTCCCTTAGTCCAACACCCAGTTCCAGCTCAGTCAGTGGTTCTCATGAAACATGTTAGACTAAGAGTTTATCAAATTGATGTCATCTTGTCTTGAGTGGTTTCCAATTGCAGGTATTACATCATGCCATGATAAGATGATGAAGAAGGAGAAGAATAAGGAGATCATGCTAGAAGACACCCATGCAACTGAAAAGACAACTTGATCATTGAATGGGAGATGAAAGGGCGCCATATTATGACAACAATTGAAGAACAATATCGTAGTGAAGACTCCCTACTTTCAAGCCTTATGGAGGAGGAAGAAGAAGAAGATGCACCATTTTCAAGAAGACACAAATATAGTAGCAGAAAGAATGGCTTGACATTGCCATATCATCATGTAGTCCATATCATCAATGTCATATCATGTCATGTTAAGGTGTCATGTGAAGGTATTATATGTCATCTCTTGCTGCATCATTTGTGGAAATGATTATGTAATTTTCATATATGAGAAATGTAATGTAAAGTGGAAGTCTGAGAGTCATCTATAGAATGTGAAAAGTCATGAAGGAGTCAAAAGGTCATATGGAAGTTAAAGAGTCACGAGGGTAGTCCAAAAGTCACAAGGGAGGTGAAGAGTCACCCCATTTGTTATATATACCCCCTCATAGCTCATGAAAAGGAATTTTCACCTTGGATCCTCTTACCAGGCATTAGAGAGGAAGATAGTTATTTTGGAGGAGAAACTGGTCTCTCTAATGCTCCACTATTGGAGCTAGTGGTGTTCATTGTACTAATGTATCTTGGAACTTTTACTTAATTTTCAAAGCTCGTTGAGCCAACACACTTTCATGTGTATGTCGTAAATATTGTAAGACAATTATTTGAATGTTTGCAATGTATGTTGTTTTTTCATATGTACTAAGGAAATGAAACTATTTCGGTGGCTTTGGTACTTATCTTGTTGAAGGCATGTTGTATGTCATTGCTGCTATGTGAACTATGTTGCTAGTTGATCAACGATTCAAACATATGTATATGCTCATATACTCCCGGGGTGTTTCGCTAATAAATGAGATGGTAAACTTTCAATCCTCGATGATTCTCTTTATAACTTGTTTGAATTCAAATTTGATGGTGAGGGCGAAATATCCATAGTCGATCACATCTCTAATTTTCTCTATTTTTTGTGAATTTTATGAAATCAAATGTGAAGATGATTCTCTTATACTTTTCTTCCTCGCCCTTGAAAGTTGAGTTAGTCAATGGTGTTATACCTTGCCATCTTCTTCCATCCACTCATTTGGTCACCTCATCAAGGAGATTTATTTAGAATTTGATAGGTATGATTAATAGGATGTCCTTAAAAGAATTAATCAACTAAGAATGAAGCCTAATGAATCAATTGAGGATTTTTCTAATCGATTCCTTGACCTTTCTTATGAATTTCCTGAAGAAGATACGGATTAGGATCCCTTGAAACAAATGTTTGAGCATCTAGTTCATATCTCTACATGATGAGTCTCAACCCTCTAGTGATTCCATTCTCCCAACTTTTAAAATACATGAGGCACCGTCAATTGTAGAGGAGGAACCTACTATTCCTTTCATTAGTTGTCCTCCTCCATTTTTTGTGCCTTGTGTTAAACCTATTCAAATTAGAAGATATGAAAATCATATTGTTGATCCATTTCTTCAATCGTCATCCACCTGTCATGATTCACATCTAATGGAGGAAAATTTAGAATGGTTCATGGAGCCTACGATGAAGACTAATCCTTCCATTCATCAAGATGATATTATCCTTCCTAACCTCAACCCTGAATCTGGTTCCACTAAAAGTATTAGTTCTATAAGGGGCATATGTCATCCTCCAACATCTACATCCTATGACTCTTTGTACCTTTATCCGCTTGGTCAATATCCTCGACCAATTATATCTTCACGCTCTCTTGATTTTCAAGTTGTTGGTGCAAATTGCGATCAAGTACAAGATGGTCATATTACACAGGTATAGGAGTAGAAAAGTGGAGAGACTTTTGATCTCTCTTCCCTTTCTCAAACCCCTCTATGTCAAGAAGTTGTTCCTTCATTCTTGGGAGATTTTTAATCTGTTAATATTGATAGTCAATCGAATGAAGTTAATCAATCTATAGTATTGGGAAACAATCATTCTGATGATGATGACTCTGTTGTTGTATGTGATGATGAATGCCCAGGTGCACTAGTTTATTTTTTGGTTTCTCAAGAAGATTTTGATGTGAAATATTTGGATATATAATTTGATTTTGTCAAAGAATATGTTCTTATGGAAGCTTCCTCTTCATCTCACTATCCCTTGTGTTCTACCGTTTGTAATGCATCAACCTGTGATGAAGATGCTCCATTCTCTTCAAGTTCTTCATTTGATGAGATAACTTCTCAATTGACATGAGGTAGAGAGGTTATCCATCATGAAAAAGGAAACAATAAAATCATTGAGTATCCTTTCCATCTTTTATCATCTCCTATTTTTCATAAGGAGAATTCTTCAAATCAATTTAAACATGAAATTTATCTGATTCGTACATCTCTAGATTTTTTATTAGAAGAATCTTTTGACTTGAGTAATTTTGTTGTTGACGTTGTAAAATCCAATCCAATCAATGTCAGAGATGCCTGCCATCCGCTTAATAATGGTTTTATTGAAATCAATGGTAGTAGTTATCCTTACACCATGCATGATCTGGTTCAATCTTCAAAATGCGATTTTACAATGCTTGAAAGTTATGAGACTTCTCAGGAAGTCAAGGCACTTCAACTTCCATTGATGGTTATGTTAGGATCTCGCGACTTTGGTAAGATCCCCGCACTAAGTAGATCTGGTTTTTTCTCACAGAATTCATTTCTTTGCATGGTTTCATTGGATATAAATTCCTTCTTCAAAGATGTTTCGTATTTCAGATATAGTCTTTTGAACATTCAAGCTTTGATTTCTGATTAGATTCAAGATTCTATTTCAATTGATTAATCTCCATGCAAGGCTCTTCTACTTGGGTTTGTAGTGTGTATCTCCCATAGAAACATGGAACTATGAAGTTGATCATTTCAAAGACTATCTTTAGCCGAAGGAATCATGTCAATCATATGCATTTCACAGTAATAAGCTCCTGGTTTTTCATGTGAATGTTATACTGCTAATATTTTTCTTCATTGCAACAAAAATCCTCTTGAGTGCTAGTGAATGCATGTGTTATTTGGTGAATCAAATTATTCTTCACTCATTGTATCATGGTTGGTTTCATGTGTTTGCTATACTGGCATTCCTTATCACTTCTTTTGACGATTACGATGCTAGCGTTGTATGTAACCAAGTACAAGGAAATGGTTTGTCATATTTATCATGCGAGGGATATCGTTCTATCATTCAAATCATTTGCAAAGCTATTCAAACTGATTTGTCTTGGCCGTCTACTAACCAAGAATCTCATGCCATAATCGGTCCATCTAATCATCATGATTTCTTTAGTAACTGTCATTCCATTTATAACTTTCCCACCAACATATCTGATGACAATTGTTTTACATTTATTAATCTTTATGATCTATCTCACTATTCAAATACTTGGCAAGCAATTGAGGCACTCCAACCTTCATTGATGGTTATGTCATGTCCTCACTATCTTGAAAAGCCTTTTGGATACGATCAAATTTATTTTCCTTTACGATATTCTCATCTAGATCCCGTATTTTTAAATGAAAATTCATCTTTTCAAGGATTTCATGGTTTTCAAGAGGATTGTTTTGGGTTTCATGATCCGAGCTATGATCAATTGGAAGCATCATACTTAGCAAGCCCGTTTGCTAATAAAAATAAGCTTTGATATTTTTTGAAGTTAGATAAGGAGGACAATACAGATGAAGATGCATTCACAAGAAGCTTTTGAGGTTTGTTTGATTACGGTTTTCATTGAAAAGGTAAGATTGCAAATTGGTTAGAAGAAGTGGCTATGACATATCTTTCTGCCGACAAACAAGAACTTCAATTAATTGTGCAAGTTATTCAAGCTCTTATCTTTTATATTGCACATTATTTTATACCTATTTTAATTGCTCGTATATATGTGTAAGCAGGTCAGAAGCAACTATAGTGGCTACATTAGAAATTTCACTATACTTAACCATGGCCTTCTAGTTGTTTAGGTTAGGAGTAGGCGTAGTTGCATAGTAGTTTACCCTTGCACACTCATCCTACACTCGCTCTTTGTATTTTTTCTTCTTGTGTTTTCTTACTTTTGTTTCGCATGTTGTTTTCGGTTTAGCTTCCATTTGATTTGTCCTTTTGATTTTGTTTCCTTGTTGTGTCTTGTTTCTTCTTTTGTATTTTCTTTAATAACAATTTGCATGAAGGATGTTCCCTTCAGCTAGAAAGACAATGTGGAAAAATAGAAAAGGGCTTTGTGACACTACAATATTTGGCTAATATTAGTCCTTCTTCTTATTCTTGGTTTATATATTGTGGTCAATGATGTTTTAATGGAAAATAAGATCCTTTCATGAGGAAAGATTTGTGTAGAACCACAATACCCATATCTATTTTAGTAACATCATTTCGAATATGTAACCAGGTTCAGTCTTCATAATGACATATGTAATCATGATTTTATAGATTTGATGTAAAGAGAAAAATAAAATTATTATTATTATTCTTGAGGCATGGGTTTCATGCTTAAGATTATCTGTTTTATAGGTCAAGCACCCGTTGAGTGCTTCTAGGGCTTGTCATTGAGTCTACAAGTCAATTGAGTCATTGTCATGTATGAAAGACTGATTTGGGCATGTTACATGTTGTAAACGAAATTTATGTAAAGTCAAAAGTGTTAAATAAACCCTCCAAGACCTTGCCGTGGTGCAAAGACCAACTCAACCTTCACAAGTGGACAAGTCAGCCTAAAAGAAGCAATTCAACCTAGTAGGAGACATATATATAAATGATACCTCTATCTCATTTGAGAAGCAAAGCAAGAAACTCGTGGAAGCATAAGAACAACGAAAGATACCTAGCAAAAAGAAGGAGAACTAAGGAGAAACAAATGACAGTTTCTAAGGATTTTCTTTTTGCTATACACCTCACGCATGTGATATATTTAGGGCTACTTTCTACTGCAAGAAGACCAAATTTTTGAAGTCAAGTTAGGTTTCCAAGTGCCATACCTTGCAAGCCAAGTTTCTTAGAAGGGAGGATCAACTCAAGTTAAGAATAAAAATTGGAAGAAAACCTTGTTAAGGTTTCTATGGAAGAAACCACTAGAGGTCGAAGTTGCAGAAGAATATGGTGGGGGTCAAAGTTGCAAAAGAATCTATAGGGGGTCGAAGTTGCAGAAGAATCTACTAGGGGTTTAAGTTGCAGAACAATCTATTGGGGGTCGAAGTTGCTGAAGTTGTTGAGGAAGGAAAGCTCATCAAGAAGAAACTATTGACTTGGTCTTAGAGGGGACTTTAAAAATGGTCTTAGGTACTGGAATTCGTCAATTTAAGTTATATAAGAAGATACGAGTTCATGTGGGTTGTCCTTTCAAGTGGAGAGGTACTGACCTTGGTTGATTGCCTACCACTTGTATCCTCTTGTCTCATTGTTCTTTATGATTTGGTAGTTGGTTGATGATACGAATACTAAGTATAATCAAGATAAAGAAGAAGCTAATCAAGTTAAGTAAAAATACATCACAAGAAATGATCAAAGTAAGAGAAATCACCTAAGCTAGCTACCCTAGATTTCTCAACATGGTATCAAAGCTAAGGTGACAAGACAAGGAAAGGCAGCTTGAATAAGGACCATAAAAAGGAATATCAAGAAAGGTCAAGACATCAAAGAGGACATCAAATCATCAACAAGGGATACATAAGGGCCAAGTAATATGAGGAACATCGAGAAGGACCATTCATCACACCTCAAGGATCATCACATCTCAAAGAAAAGAAGACCTCAAACCCCTATCTCATTCGAAGAAGGATTATACACTTGAATCATTTTTGGTAAGCTCACACGTTTTTCAATCATCATCACAAGGAAAAGAATATCTCAAGGACCCTACCTCCACTCAAAGAAGGACTACACATTGAAGCATCTTGAATTTTGTAGATCTAATGGAAGCAGGAAGAAGCACTGCCTTCATCATCAAGGAATCAAGATGATATCCCTCTTCTTGAGTCAAGGATCACTATCAATGCATGCTTGAAGGAAGACATATTCATCAAGAAGACATCCTATATCATCAACATGATCAAGAAAGGCATCAAGTTGAAGATATCATCATCAAAGAAGCATCTTCACTTGACAAGTAAGTATATTTATATCTATGTTTGAATCTATCAAAATGACTTCATTTTGAAAGGAGAGCAACAAATTGGTTGGGTCATCAAACTTCCTTGCATGGAAATATAGGACAAATTAGATCCTCATAGAGAATGAAGTTATTAGTCATGTCAATGGTAAGGTCTCCAAACCATCACAATAAGAATCTCAAGCACTATCGAAGTATATGAAAGTGGAAATAAGGGGTAAAAGGATCCTTATAAAATCCATCAAGGATTCCCTTAATATTCCTTATGTATCAAAGTTGGAGACGTCAAAAGAAATATATGAGAAGCTAATATAATTTTTCTCTGTAAGCACTGCTTGATAAATCTTATTTTTAAGAACTGATCTATATAAAATTAAGGTATCAAAGGAAGAAGGGATAACCTCATATCTTGTGAGGGTGTCACAAATAAGAGGCAAACTACAAGAGTTGGGGGAAATAATGTCTAATAAATAAATGACCACAATTATTCTCAATGCACTACCAAAGGAATGGGGCAACTCTGTATCAAGAATCTATGGAAAGAAGGAAGCTACCCCATTCAATGATCCTTGGTCATAATGTAAGATTGAACAAACTAGGTTGAAGGAAAAAATAAATGTTGGATCAAACGAAAAAGTTAAAGCATTTGTTGCCATGGCCAAGAGAAAAGGAAATTTGGGAAGTTTGGTCCTTAGAAAAAGAATAAAATCGATATGTTGAAAATCCAATGCTATGGTTGTGAGGAATATGGTAATTTTAAGAGAGATTGTCCTAAATTCAAGAAAGATAACAAGAAAATAAAAGAAAGGAATGAATCCCATATCACCTAAGAAGTGGAAGAACCTAAAAAGAGGAAGTCAATGAAGGAAGAAGTGAAATATCTCTACTATGATTGAGATAATCTTGTTCACTTAGTTCTTTTCAGTTTTGAAAGATGACTATCATGGTTGAAATCATTGTAAGTATGATAGGATGCATCGTATTAGGAGATGACATCATATTATAAGCATACAAATGAATTAAGAAGCTTGAAATAATAATTGAAGTAGAAGTCTACATAAAAGTAGCAATCATCATAGAAAGAAAGTAGCTCTTGGTAACCTCTTTAAAGCATGAATAGCATACATGGTTGAAATAAAGTCATATAGCATGATAGAAGATAGAAATAACTCATCATACATCATCATCATTAGAAATGAGAATTTCCAGGATGAGGATGATTAAGATCTTTTGTTGGAATCATCATTAGAATATTCATCTCTACTTGAAAGAAGAAAGTATCTCGTTGATCAGTCCACCTTGCTTGGATCCATGGTTTACAAGGGATGATGGTATGAAGACATGGGAGTGAAACATGGTTGGAGTACTTTCAAAAGGAAGCTTCCAAAGGAATTCTAGATGAAGAAAATGAGAAAAGAGGTATGTATGTATTTTTCAGATTAAGTCATGTCATAATATAGTTGTAGACAACATGGTTGAATGCTCTATCTTATGAGCATGATAGAAAAATAATAATCTTCTTGATGCATGAAGGTGTATACCTTAAACTAGTGCACATATTGATAAAATGAAATTAACATAATATGCCCTCACATGGGATATGAGGTGGTTGACAAAGATCAAGGAACTATATATAGAAGTTCTCGGGGAGAAATATGTGAATAAAGGAAGAAGAACTCACATAAGATAAGGAATCAAAATCCAATGACTAGAAGGAACTAGTATTACATCTCCATGGATAAGGTATGGAGACTCTAATCAAGTTTGTAAAGGAAGGAGACCATTGAAATTGGAAGCCTTGGAGACGTGTTTATGAATATGTAGGGTGTTGATATCACAAGAAGCAAATGTCATGATGAAAGGCCATCACAAAAGGTAACTTTATTTTGATGTTCATTATTTATTTTTGAACAACATCTGTATGGGTTGATACAGGGCTACCGAAAGAGAGTTGTAGATGTCACCTACAATTAGCACTCATGTGGTTGGATGGAAGATCCGAAAAGAAACATGATATATAAAAGGTAGCTACGTGAAGAAAATCTAGATGTCGATTGGAAGATCACTTTCTGATGAAAAGAAGGATTACATGATTGATGGTTCAACCCTATGGTTCGTTGAAGGAAAGTGATCGATGGACTATGCCCTACAAAGAAAAACTAGAAGATAAAGGCTCTATTATGATGAAGATGAAATTCATGACATCGAAGGAGGAGCTATACAGGCAACTGAAGGTACCATGATCTCCACCAAAGAATAGATAAATGTCGTTGGATACAAGTCCCTGGTTAAGAGGGAGCTTGGGTACATTCCTCTTATAGGAATAGGTATATCCTCCATAGTTCTGAGGGAGAGATAGACACATCATTCTTGTCTTCATATTGTGAAGAAAAAATGGAGGATTGGGTAAGCATCTGGCTTCTAATACTCTTTGAGGATGAGGTAGGGAATCCAAGATAAGAGTAGTTGAAGAGGAAATTCCTTGAGGATGTATTAATTCCAAGATAGGAATTGTCCTAAAAGGGCATACTTTGTGAACACCCGGGTGGGGTATGTGCCTTGAGAGATAATGATGATGATGTTTATCAGTCATTGGTCTCACCAACATTGTGTTATGATCTTGTGGAGAGAAAGAGCTATTAGTCAAGGCCTTGCTATGTGACAATGCTGGTTGGTATGATGCAAAGACATAAGCTAAACTGATAACTTATTATATGGCTTACCAATCTGACTCTTCTTATGATAATTCTTCAATTTGAGAATGTCCAAGTACCTTGTATGGATTATGAATACCTCCCTAGTTAAGAGGGAGTGTTGAAATATGTAACTAGGTTTGGTCTTCATAATGAAATATGTAATCAAGATTTTAGGTATTTGCTATAAAGAGAAAAACAAAATTGTTATTGTTATTCTTGAGGCATGGGTTTCATGATCAAGTTTATTTGTTTTATAATTCAAACACCCATTGAATGCTTCTAGGGCTTGTCATTGAGTCTACAAGTAAATTGAGTCATTATCATGTATGAAAGACCCATTTGGGTACGATACATCTTGTAAAGGAAATTTTTGTAAAGTCAAAAGTGTTAAATAGACCCTTGTAGAGTCCAATAACTGCTTTATCTTGACATCCTTTTTGTCCATGTTTACTTCCTTTTTCCTATCGCTATCATCTAAATAAATGCAATAAACATAAGGTTTTGATAAGGTAAACATTCATATGCCCTATTTTTCATATTTTGTCAATATGCCTTATTGTTTTATTAAAGTTTACATGCAGCTACAGAATTGACCTGATTCTATAGCTAATCCAGAAATCCACAACTACTTCCATTTTTGATAGGGTTCGAGTGTGCCAGCTCAACAAAGGAGTATATGGGTATATAGGGAATAATTCTCTCATGGATTTATTCATGTTTGATCAAGCTAGTTCATCAGGATATCCGCATTACAACACAGTAAACCATGACAATCAACCACAAGATAACTTGTTGGAACAGAGTTTGGGTTTCAAGAGATATTATCAATTTGCTTTTTCAATAGCAAAACAACAAATAAGTGATACGATTTAGTTTAATTAGGATTGTAGCAAAGTGTTTTAGGCTTGAATGTCTCATATCGTTAATTAAGGCTCTATAAAAACAATGGTAGCACTGTGAAAATGGTGCACCACTGTATGTAATTTTGAAGCATCCTGTAGAAACTCTTTTCTGTTTAATGCAAAGATATTAGTTCATACATTTTATGTGTTGTTGATTTAAGGCAGCTGATTGCCTCGTGGAGGGCCCCTGCACGCAAATCAGGTCTTTCATTCACTGCAGTTAAATTTTCTTTTATTTCATAGATTTAATTCACGGATGCCCTATTTTTATATTTTTAAGATGCAGTTCAATGGAGTTCGCAACTAGGTTCAGTTGATTTATCTCTGTATCAATAATTTTGTTTGCTTGATATCTAGCATAACTTAGTCATTTTGTTTGCTTTATACCTAGTATAACTCAGTAATTTTGTTTCATTCATAACCTTAGTTATTTCATAGCTTACTAATATTGCTTCTGTTTTGCTTTTGCATTGAATGAAGTTGCAGTAAATAAGAGTGACAATCTTTCTCAGCATCCGAACTCAAGCACATTTCATCTTATAAGCTGATAAAATAGGATTTTCTTCATATCATTTCATGCTTTCATAATTAGCTTTGTTTAGTTGCAGCATAAAAATCCAAAAACAATTGATAAGTTGTAAAGCAGATTAATTTAACATGTTTATTGAAAAGAGTTAAAATCATTATCAAACCATTCTAAAAAGCTCAATTCAATCAAAACTAATTCTAGAAATAGCATTTAGAGTAATAGATTAACAAATCTTAGAAATAACATCTTATTATAATAACATCATCTCAACACTGATTCTAGAGTTTGACATTAATTTAGATAACAATAACATAATCACCTTAACGACATAAACAACTTCTAGCACATACAATGCACTTGTACTTCATCAGTTTACCTGCCCTGGTCGATAATTTATGCTTACAATTTAAGAAAATTAATTTACAAAACATTTTAATGTCGTTGTTGGGGAAGTGCAAATAGAAGTTAAAAAAAACCATCAATTAAAAACATGATATGCATAGGGAAAGAGACTCTATAGGTAGATTTGTAGGACAAGGAAGAAGCTTAATTACCACAAACCCGCTCACACCACCCACTCAAACCCAAATTCCATTCGTAGGTCAACAAAGACTTCCTGAAGTCTTAAGATCATAATTCTAATCTAGAACTTCACCTACTTCATCTATTGAAGTTATAATCGAAGAAAATCCTACATCAACAACTATAGGAGTAGTTTTTTTATCTTCCACTGGTGAACAAATTTTAGGAGAAGAATTAGTAATTCCCAGTGAAGAAGAATAACAAGAAACTCATTTTGATTATCCATTGATAGAGGAACCAGAGGAATTAGAAGATCTTTACATTAGTTCTGAAGAATCTATCATTGCTAAAGAAGGAGAAGGAGAGGTACACAATGTCAATGGTGAGCGAAATAGGATTGGAGGAGGTAGAGGTAGAGGAGGAGGTGGAGATAGAGGCAGAGGAGGGGTAGAGGTAGAGGAAATCAAGATCCTTTTGGATTTCCTATCTTCAATGAAGATACAACCCTCACAATAAAGAATATTTCACCTTCTATTCTTCCTAATTTCCATGGAAAAAGAAGTGAAGACCCAAAAACATTTCTCTTTGAATTTGAAGTATATGCAGATCATATGATTATCTACATGATGCTCAAAAATTAAAATTGTTCCCCACTACCTTAAAGGATTTGGCATTAAAATGGTTCATGAGTCTAGGAATGAATTCTACAAGGACATGGGCTCAAATGAACGAAGCTTTCTTAGAGAAATATAGAGACTATTGTATGCCTCACAAAATTAGAGATGAATTTATCAAAATGACACAAAAAAAAGATGAGAATCTTGAAGATTTAGTCAAGAGATTTGTCTATAATATTAAAAGGGAAAAAATGGATAGTCTGGATGAGAAAACTTTGAAAGCCCTCCTACTCAAATCTATTAGAGATGAGTGGATTGATCTCCTTAACTTAACATGAAAAGGAGATATCTCTCAACTACCATTTGTAGATATCTGTGATTTATGTGTACATGTCTCAAGGGTTAAAGAACGAGTTGGAAAAAGTCTTAGGGATCCTCTCTTATCAAGAATCAATAAATCTGCAGTTGGGACAGTCAGTAGGGAAGAATTAGGAAGTTTGCTTAATACTTTTAAGACATATATTTTAGGGAGTCTAAGTGAACAAATTGACAACCCTTTAACTACAAAACAAGAAAAAGTCCAAAAAAGGCTGCATTATCCATTTTTTGTCCGAGGTGTAGAAAGAAGCATGCTCTAAGAGAATGTCCTTTAGACTTAAAAACCATAGAAACTTGTGCCATATGTGCAGATAACCATGATACTAAGGAATGTCCTTCTTTACCAAGTCTTAAGGCTATATTTAATGATGAAGGGATACCAGAACAACTAGACCTTCTTTATTTTATTGCTAAAAGACCATGGCAGAACTCTCAAGCAATTCAACCACAAGGCTTTAGATCACAACAATTTTCTCAGTCTTCACAAAATAATTAGAATCCATCTTGGAAACCTTGGGCTCAACCACAATCACAATCTTGGAATCAAGGATGGAAAAATCCTTATGGGGCTTATGCTCAATATCAATAATATTCACCATCCTATCCTAATTTTCCACCACAATTCTTACCCCAATCTAATCGAATTCCTCAATCTAATCAATTACCTCAAGTCCAAATCCAAAATCAAAATCCACGGCTCTCTGGTTCGATCTCTGGCTCTCTCTCTAGAAACTGACTACTACTACTCTAGAAATTTATCTATCAGTGAAATCAAACTCTCCAAGTGTCTTCTCCAAGTTCCCATCGACTTCTTCTTATAATCCTCTGTTGGGACTCCAAAAACCAATATTAAATCTTAATTAATGGCTAGGATTAAATTTAAGTCGATCCGTGTGATTTATAGATCATTCACACCTTGACTTAATAAATTTTGATTAATTAGCCATATTCCCTAAGTTTAGACTTAGGAAATATTTAAAAACTGGCTAATAATCTAAATAATTCATTTATAGGCGAATTTCCAGAAACTATTTTTGGGTTTTGGAGATCTCATGTATTCTAGCCTCTCCACAAAATTTCAAGGCTAGATCACATCCGATGCTACAAAAACTAACAGGGTGAGGCCCCCAAAATGCGCTCCCTTATAGGAATTGTTTGGGTTCATAAACCCTCTCTTATCCTTTTTCAAGAAGCGATGGTATGTAGAGATAAGGTGTGGGAGGCCATGTTAACTGTGTGTCCTACATGGCATGTTGTGGCAATTGATGCTATTGGTTTATCTCATGGAATGGGGGTTATGTGGGATCCAAAAATTATTGAGATGCAAGCATTTTTGTCATGTGTAGGGATTATCATGACTAGGCACATGATGGGAAACTGTCAAAGGATCCATATAATCAATCATATGCTCCATACGTGGGATGTTTTTTGGGACCATGTTTCTCAATATGGGATCCTTCAATTAAGTTCCATGATCATCGTGGGGGATCTTAATTTCATGATGGGAGGGAAGAGATATGGTGTCATAACTCTAGAATTGACAATATGGTTGAATATTTCAAAGGGATGATGGAGGATTTTTCCCTATTGGATGTAACACCAGATCCTATTGGCCCCACATGGAGGAATGGGAGGGCTCGAGAGGAGGGTATATCTAAAATACCGGACATGTTTCTGGTTAAACATAACATGGTTAATCATATTACGGATCTAAGATATTATATTATTCCTACATTTATTTCTAACCACTTGCCCATTGCTGGCATGGGAAGGAGGGGTACAAAAGAGAACATACCCCTTTAAATTCAACCTGAAATAGATGAAAATGGATGAATTTGGGGATCTGGTCTGAAATGTTTGGTCACGTCCTTTACTTCCTCCTCCTCTGAACCACATGTCATTCATCAGCCGAAAGCTTAGAGAGCTGAAAAAGGCCACTTGGGAATGGGCCAGGAGGATGAAGGAGGGCGAAACTAAAGATCTTACGGAGATTGGCATTTTCCTGAGCTATTTTAACTATCCTTTGGACCCATTATTCTTCTCTGAGGAATATCGTCACAGGATTATTGAACTAGAGGGTAAGAGAAGAGATATTCTTTGTTCATGGGAAGAAGACATACGTATGAAAAGTAGGGTGACATGGATTAATGCTATAGATAAAAACTCCAGATTTTTGCACGCTCATTTCAACACGAGGAAACAGATAAATTCCATTCGGAGGATGAGAGATGATGTCGGGAACATATATATTTCGCAGAGATCTATAGAAAAAGTGGTTGTAAATCATTTCAAAGGTCAATTCTTGACAGATGAAGCATCCTTCTATTCTCAAATGGCCTACATCAAGGATATTCCAATCATGTTTTCACACGAAGATGATGATAGTCTGGAACAACCAATCTCAAGAGAGGAATTGATGAATATATTGAAGGAGTGTGCAAAATATAAGAGCCTGGGATTAGATGGGTGGGGAGTTGAACTTTTTATTCACTTCATAGAATTGATGATATCGAATTTGTTGGAAGAAGTGGAAGAATCTACGATTCATGAGTTCATTTCGAGGGACATAAATACAACTTTCATAACGTTAATCCCGAAAAGTATGGAACCAAGAACCTTTGCCAACTACCATCCCTTTGATCTTTGCAGCTTGGTGTACAAAATGATATCAAAATTGATTGCGGACAGGTTGAAGTCGATATTGTCGAAACATATTAAAGGAGGAAGAATTTTGGTTTCTTAGAAGGTATACAAATTCAAGATGCAATTGGTATTGCATAGGATATGATGCACTCTATTAAAACACAGAAGCATAGAGCTTTCCTTCTAAAGGTAGACTTATTCAAAGCTTATGATTGCATAGACTAGGAATTACTTTTCTTGGTCCTCTTAAAATTTGGTATGTCTCTTATCAACATTAAATGTATTTTGGCATGTTGCAAATCTACAAATTTTGTTGCCCTTATTAATGGCTTGCCTACACAGTTTTTCAATGCATATAGAGGAACTAGACAGGGATGTGCCCTATCTCCAATGCTCTTTCTCCTAGTTATTGATTGCATAAGTAGAAAATTGAGTGTGTCAAAGGATAATGGAATTATCAAATGGATCCAAGTAACCAGGAACATTGCCATCTTGCATTTAATGTTTTTCGATTATCTGTTACTTGGTGGGGAATCCTCGGTGGGGGAGTGGAGGAACACTAGAGATCTCATTAAATCATTTGGAGATTGGTCCGATTTGTGTACGAATGAAGGCAAATCGATATTGATACATGATGGAAGTGAGGAGAATGTTACTAAGGGCATATGTGATATATTGGGGGTAGCATCAACTAACCTGGATGATGGTTTCACCTACCTTGGGTTTAAATTGAAACTGAAAGGATACCATAACTAGGATTGGACATGGCTAATCCATAGATTAAAAAAAAAAAATTGGATAACTGGAAGTATAAATGGTTGTCGTTGGGAGATAGGATGACAATGTTTAAATTGGTGCTGCAAAACATTTCAGTTTATTAGATGCACCTTTATTTAATTCTGAGGGAGATCATCCACAAGATAGAAGCTATCATGTGTTGCTTCTTATGGGTTGGAACTCAGTTACAAGTAAAATCCATATGGTTCGATGGTCAGTACTTGAATGGCCCCTGGAGGAAGGGGGTTAGGGTTTCATAGATACAACCACTTTTAATAAGGCTCTAATTATTAAAAACATGTTGAGGGTGGTATTTGGAATCGGTATGTGGCCACATATCATTAAGGAAAAATACATGCTCGGTCATACTTTCTCCACATGGATCAGTAGCGGTGCCAAGAATGATTTTTCAATTCACGCATTTGGAGGAGAATGATGCACACTCTACACTAGATGTTGGGATTTCTCTGGTGGGGGCTGAAGACGGAACCAAGATCAAAATTGTTTAGGACACCATCATGGGGATGGCTAGAAATCATTCAATATCCTTTCATTTGTTTCATTTCCTACATAGTAAGAACACTGTCAGTTTGCAGCAGATATAGCAATCGGGGACACAAAACATTGACCAACAGAGTTGGAGAAGGATTGAAGATCAAAGCATACCAGAAGTATATCATGAGGAATGGAAGACATACGTAGCACAACGACGATCTACTGGCATCACTCTTAGTGATAAGCAGGATTGTATGGTATGGGTGGGGGAATGAAAAAGAATAATTTGATGGTTCAAGATATCTATTTAAAGGATCCAAGGTCAGGGAGGATCATGGTATGTGATAAGCTCCTACATGATATTTGGAAATGGAATATGCCAAATAAATTAAAATGTTTTTTTTAGTTGGCGACGCATGATCATATTTTAACATGGTACAACTTACAAAACCGTGGGTTCATTGGTCCTGGAATTTTCCCACTATGCATGGGGGGGGGATATGGATCATTTGTTGATTAATTATTCATATGCGTGATAGATTTGGGATGGGGTCATGAAGGAACTGAATATTCCTTTCACTGGTAATAATCAAGTCCTGTACAGAAGCCTTCTGTCATGGTTCATCTCTCACAGGAAGATTATATGGATTATTTGGCGAAGTAGGAACACTAGCATATTTGATCAGAAAATGGTGATTGTCAGGGACGACATTATCAAGATAGTTTCCTTTTTCAACGAGATAGGGTCGATGATCAAGTCTAACATAAATTGGAAATGCAAAATCAAATATATTTGGGGAGACTATTTGGTTGGGTTTTTTTACGAGCCAACAATAGAAGGAAATGTGGATGTGGGGTTGTTATAATTACTCAACCTAGTAATTTATAGCACTTTTGGTGGGAGGGAGGAATGGGTTCAAACAACAAAGCAAAGATTAAAACATTGTGGGGAGTCCTAATTGCAACAAAGTGGCTCAGGATAGACAAAATTCATATATACGGAGATGCAAAAGGAATAATTGACTAGGGAAACAATCATATTAATTTCAATCCCCCCATACTTGCAAACTGGGTATCGAGGATCCAGAACCTGGTAAGGACTTTTAATCATATCCACTTCCAACATATATACAGAGAGCATAATTGGGCAGTGGACCTCCTATCTAAAAGAGCTATTTCGAAGGAGATAGGTAAAAAAACATTCTCAGTCTTCAAGCAAGGTATAATGGTAAACGCAGGCAACATCAACCACTTTTAGGAGATAGTTAAACACGGACCTAAAAATGAAGGAAGTGTTGTATAAAATAGATATTGAAGTCTTCATTTCTAAAAATGTAATGGTTTTAAGCTTCATTTTTATTAGATAGACACTTTTAGCATAACAGGACATAAAAATGTATGGGCATAGGAAATATAGGAGAAATATGATAGGATAATATCATGAATGGAAGTTGAATTATGTACTATCCTTTTATTTTTAATACAAAGATAGCATTTTTTTCTCTAACGAGGACTTCCTACAAGCCCTTGATATCAACCACACCAATCCCAAGATACAACAATATTTTTCCAAGTGGATGAATTGTCTCAAATCGCACATCGGCTTTGATGGCTAGAGGTTTGACTTCATCAAGGGCTACACCAGCAACTTAGTGGGCATCTATGTCCAAAAAACCAAACCTGGATACGTAGTGGGGCAGGTGTGGGACAATATGACTTATGGATTTCCAACGACCTTGTCTACAACCAAGATTCCCACCACTAGAGACGGATTGACTAGGTGCATGCCACAGGTGACCATGCAATAACATTCAATTTTACTACCAAGGGGATCCTATAGTAGGCAGTGAACTCTAGCGACTTGCGGTGCCTGAAGGATTCCAAAGAAAAATTAGCTAGCTTGATCAAGTTTTTCCCCAGAAAGTGATTACCTTCATAGAAAATCACATCACCAGGTCAACACAAAAGAAGTGGAGTTCTCTCTAGCTAAGTAAATTGTGGAGTTCTCATACCTCTCTTCTCAAGTGGCATTCTCATGACACATACAATGTTGTTATGCAATGGTTAAGTAGTGGATTTACACAATGGAAGATAAGTATATTATGTCGGAAAGGCAAAGGAGGTTAAACACAAATTTCACACACAAAACACGCTAGTTGCGGCTCTTCTATTGATCACACAAAAACTTAAAATTACAATGAACCCGGTGAAGGGTATTTAACCTTTTCCAACTAGCGACTCACCTAAAATAACTTCACATGCAACCACTAAATTTGACTATGACTTAACTCGACTTGATTCAATTCTCAGTTAACTGACTCTATGATTTTAGCCAACTCCTCATGTGGGAGTAATTAGCTTATTTTAGCACTCCCCCTTAATTACGACCGCTAAACTAAGACTTGACTCATGAAAACTCAAACATTCTTGTTGGTCTATGTCTCAGCTAGGCTTACAACACCCAAGTTTCTTCTATGAAACTCAAACACGTCTTTTGCTAATGACTTAGTAAATATATTAGCCAATTGATCACTAGATTTACAAGGCTTCAAGCGAACTTCTCCACTGCTTACAAGTTCTCTAATAAAGTGATATCTAGTATCAATATTCTTGCTCTTTTGATGAAACACACTATTCTTGGATAGTGCAATCGTTGAGGTGTTGTTGTTATGAAACCAACTCACAAAAAGATAGAAAAGATAGATGAACGCCTTATAAATAAGCCTCTTCGAGGGGGAAACCTCCTTTACATTACACAAATGAACAATTCTTGGATGATTCAAATGACAAGACCTCCTTTCTATATATAGGAGTCTAAGGGACCCAGATGCAGGTGAACTCTAAGATCATTAATGGCGACCCAACGGACCGCCGACGTTCGGACCTGCCAGATGGTGGGTAGTGCTCCATTCCAAGCCTACCTGAGACGAGTGCAGACTAGCTTGCATGCAGCATTAAATGGCCACTCAAGCCGAGATCCGGGCGCATTTGGAAATAATATGGAGCCTCTCGACCCCTCTGTTTATCCTCCTTCCCTCGGCATCTATCCGCCTCAGGCTGGAAATTCTTGCAGCAGAACTACCACCGAGAACCGATGTTGGATTCTTTGCTATATTGACCTCAGAAATGGGCACCATTACTCCCATTCCAGGCATTTCCCTTTGAATCCTGCTTAGGAGCCCTCTGTCCACAACCTGTTCTCCTTCCCGGCCTCTTGTCTAGCTAAATCACACTCTAACCACACTGATATGGTCCGTCACCACATGAGGAGCCGTAGAGGAGGCACCCGTAGTGGCAGCGCTCACCCATAAGCAGCGCAGAGCTTTTTTCTTGACTCACCCCCTCACCCCAATGAGAATTCACCTCCTCCCAGTTCGCCTCATAGACACTATCCTCAAACACGCAGTGGACGAGGGCAAGGGAAAGCCTCAATGGTTGCGCACAGTGATTTTCAGCTCCACACTACAATTTCTCCTCTACATCCCAGTTCTGTCCCTCACTCGACCCAGTTCAAGTTCCATAGTAGCTTGAACAGGCCCATCATAACTGCCAATGTGACCATTGCTTTCTCTGAAGAAAATGAGTAGAACAGTGCTCAGGTGAGAATTTCTGAAGTGCCTTTATAGGAGGAGAGAAATTAGGGAGTTGGTTGTGGTTCTAAGAATCACCCAAAGGATGATAGTAGGGGAGTTAGGCATGGTCGTCTGCAGTATGAAGGAGTTCATGCTGGTGACATTCAACAAACTGGTGGTATCTCAGCCGGAGCTTCAATTACGATGGAATTAGCTGGCAGTTCGAGCGGCACCCAGCATGGAAGGGAGCCTCCAAGTAGCGTAGCGAAAGGCGACGTGGTGGAGGAGGATGTAGACTGGGGCTGGTACACTTGCCTCATTGTCAAGGAGACACTTGACCAGGATGATAACAAATGAAGCCACGTGGCATCCGTTGCCACCCATGCGCCAACTCAGACTTCTGCTGCTGACGGGTTTGGTCCAGTCACTTGTTGTTTATGTTGTTTGTTTGAACGATAAGAGGGTTTGTCATATTTTCAGTCACATCAGGCGGTGCTGTATTGAAACTTCTACTGGTTTTTGCCTTAAATAATGGGTCCAGGTCATATGTATGGTTTTCCTTTGGTGATGATCTCGGGATATATGTATGATTTTTGCCATGTTAAACTGGTTTCCCCAAATCTAGGGTAGTTTAGACACTCTTGATGAACTTCAGTGACAACGGTTGAGGCGGGGCCTCTTTGTAATTATATTTTTGTTTTATTAATAGAATTAGCCTTACGCAAAAAAATATATAAGAGTCTAAGGGGTCCTAATATAATCAGAGCCGACATAACAATAATAATGTAAGGGCCCAATAATAACAATAGTGGGCTTCTATGGGGCACAATAATAATAATATGGGGACTACATGGGCACAACAATATAATAAGGTGGTTGTACTAATAACAATAAGGGTTACACTAGTAGTATAGGACACTAACATACCCCTCTCCTTCAAAAAGTGTTGTCCTCAATGCTTGAGTAGTTCTTGATGCTTCTGTATAAAATTCTTGTCCTCCGATGTGGAATCTTCAGCAAGTAAGTTCTTCCACTTGATGAGATACTCTGAAGTTGATCGATTTTGTAGCTGTTGGGTTCTTGTTTCTGTGACCGCTCCAGGTTCCAATATGATTTTTCCTTCCTCGTCAAGTTTTGGCAATATTATTTGAACTGGGATCTTCTGCAACTTTTGAATGAGTGGTGACACTTCTTCATCCTTCTTCCATTCATCCCTTGCTTCGTTTATCCAATCTAGTTGGATAATAGAAATAACAAAAAACGATGCTTCCACATCCTCATTCTCTCTTGAGAGTGCATCTGCAACAACATTTTGCTTCCCTTTTTTGTAGATGATTTCAAAATCATAGCCCAACATATTTGCGATCCATTTTTTCTTTTCTTCTAAAGATAATCTTTGTTCTAAAAAGTATTTCAGACTATCATGATCCAGTTTTATCTTGAAGTGTCTTCCCATTACATAAGTTCTCCATTTCTTAAGTGCATGTAGTATTTCCAACGTTTCCTTCTCATCACTATCTTGCTTGAGATGTAGCCGTAAAAATACCCAATCGCCTACATCAAAACTTCTTTCACTGTGATGTTGATTTGCCTCTTGTTTCATTTGATTCTACACCAAAGTGGCGTTATCCTTTAAAAGTTGGAGAACTTGTTGTTGATGCTTGATTTGAGATTTCACTACTTTAAACTTTTTCTTCTTGATATGTCCTTATATCTAGAGAGTTTGAGTGGTAATTTCTTCCAATGCATTACAAGATATGGTCAGATTCATTTCTTGATGCTCGATGTGATATTTCACTTCTTGAAATTTTTTATTCTTGATATGTCCTTCTATCTTGATAGTTTGAGGAGTGGTAATTCTGGCCAATGCATTATACGATATATGCTAGGATTCATTTCTTCTTTCTCAATGTGATATTTCACTTCTTGAACCTTTTTCTTCCTAATATGTCCTTCTATCTTGAGAGTTTGAGGAGTGGTAATTCTTTCCAATTCTTTACAAGATATGGTTTGATTCATTTCTTCTTTCTTTGGGGTTGGTTCCTGGTGTATATCCTCTTATTTTGATGTTTCTTGGTCCTTTTCTTCCTCCTTTTCATAATCTATGTAAAATAATTTCTTCTCAGCACACTTACGACCTTTAGTATATTTGTTATCACAATTGTAACAAAGCCCTTTTGCTCTTTTTTCTTCCAATTGTTGTGGTGTAACCCTTGTAGGTTGTGGAAGGCTAGGAGAAACAACACTTCCATCTTTATAGTTGTGAGGGTTAGACTTCCTTGTTGCCATAATTTTTCTTTCCACTTTTCTTGCCTACCTGAATGCCCTCTCCAACGAATCAAGTTCCCAAAGATGAACCTCATGTTGAATGTTATCCTTTAAAGTCCCTATGGAGACATCAATCCTCTGCTTCTCTGGAATATCATTTTCCCTTATATTCAATTTTTGAAAGTCCTCAATCTTCTCTTCCATTCAACACTTTTTCTTTAGATTTATCAATTGGCTAAAGAAGGTGTTTCTCTTTGTATCATCATAATGTGCTATCATTTCCTCCGTGAAAATTGACCACGTAACAAGTGGTTTATGAGAACAAAGCCCTTTATACCATAAAAATTGATTTGGTTCTAAATATGAAGATGCAATACCTACCTTTTGTAACAGTAGTACACCATGTACATCAAAATATTTCTCCATCTGTAGTATCCAATTTACTGGATCCTTGCCATCAAACTTCCTCATCTCGATGTTTCTTGATTTTAGGAGCTCGATCTTGAAACGCTTGTAACTCTGTAATTTTAAATCTCCAAGTTTTGAAAGTGTGTCCTGCAGTAGCCCTCTGAGTCCTCTTTCTAACCCTACAAGTATGATCAAGAATGGATTCTGCAAGGAAGAGTTATGTCAAATCTCCCATGATGACCTGATTATGCATTAGTTTAGTAGAGCGAACTTGTACGAAGTTCCACGTGTCACTTTTCAAACTTAGGACCTAAGACCGATACATGAAAAACTAAAGTCCGTCCTCTTTCTGTAACTTCTTACAAAATTTCAATTTGATGCTCAAATTGAAAGTTATGACGATTTTCCGATGGACTACAAATACTTGAATATCTTTTGCTCTCTTGTGCTTTTACAATACAAATATGAAAAGCCTGTAAAAGTAACTATAAATTCCTAAGGAAAAAAAGAGTCAAGGAAAAATCCGAAAACACACGGACCTTGGAACCCTAGCTGCGTTCGGCGCCTGCACCCTTGCTGCTCTGCAACCCGAGGCTTTGGGCCCTCTTCCCTCTTCCTCTGCGTTCCCCTTTGCCTTTCTGTGGATTCCGAGCTCTCAGCCTCTGCTGGGTACGATGTTTAAACCGGGCCCGCCCTCATGGAGGCCCCGACCTCGCCCCAGGTAGGCCCGCCTTCAACTGCTGAAGCTTTCTCTCGGCTCTTGGTCGGCTTTTCGCAGAAGAAGAAGAGCGAAGCATCCAAGTTTGTCAAGAGGTTGGATGACATTCCTGAAATCTCCCTGCCGCCAGAGACCCTGATTCAAGTTGCCATCTCCTTAGCTGAGCAGGCTCTCATGGGCTAGTTCACAGGTCTTTGGCCTTCTCCTAAGACCATAGAGTCCTGGGTTAACAGGAATTGGGCTCCTCTGATCAAGGGCAGTGTCACTTCATACTTCTTAGGACGAGGGTTTTTCCTCTTCGAATTCTCCTCAAAGGAAGATAAGGGTCTGATATTTAAGAATGGCCCCTATTTCATGGGCCCCCAGGGTTTGTACCTCAACAAATGGACGTCGAATTTTGACCCTACAGTGGATGTCCCCTCAGTTGTCCTTGTTTAGGTCAGACTCCCTAATCTCCCAGTCCATTGCTGGAACTGGGATTCGCTGAAACACATCGAAAACGCCCTTAGGAAATTCATAGATAGGGAAAATAGCAAATATCAATATGACTGTGCTCGTATCTGCGTAGAAGGAGACCTAGAGGTGGGTCTCCTAGAAGCCATCAAAATCAAGGTAGGAAACTGGATCCATTTGCAGAAGCTGGATTATAAGAAGTTGCCTTTCAAATGTCGAAAATGTCATGTCTCTGGCCACTTTGCCAGAGCATGCCTAACCAATGAGGAACCAGTTAAGGGGAAATAAGAAGGTTGGAACCAGGTCAAGCGCACCAGGAAAACTCAAAATCAGGTCGGTCCAATCAGAAAAGGTACTCAGGCCCCCCCTCAGCAACCCTCACCCAAATTGGTTCAAGAAAATAAATTCGCCTCTCTAAGCTTGCAAGTAGAGGAAACTCAGGAACTAGAAAATCAAATATCAACCTCACCCTCTAAAGGCACCCCCAAAGGTTCTAGAAATGGAGTTGAGCAAGCTAGAAATGGTGTTCCAACAATAGAGGCAATGGCTGAAAGTGGTGTTCCAACAATGGCAATGGCTGAAAGTGGTGTTCCAACAATGGCAATCGCTGGGAGCTCCAAAGGAAACACTGTGTAAGAAGAGAAATACGAGCATGAATCAGAGTGCTCAGAGGAAGAGGGGGAAATAGGAGAATCTCAAGCAACGATAAGGAGATCCGCAAGAGGCCGCAAATCAGATCGGGAAAAAAGAGAGCAGGAAACTTTCAAGGATAAACTTTAAGGCAGCTAGCCAACCCTTGAGAAGGTACTAGCATCAAAAGCAAAGATGACGAGAAACTAGACCCAAGGCTCACAAGGAGCCAATCAGAAATTCAAGTGATGAAGATAGTCTCCTAGAACTGTAGAGGTATGGGGAGTAGAATCAAAGAAGAAGCCATCAGAAGTTTAATAAGAAACAGAAACTCCTTACATAATTCTCATCCAGGAGACCAAACTGGAAGACTCTGTCTTCCTTCAGGCAAGTAAGAAACTATGGAACAAATGTGAGGCGAAAGCAATCTCAGCCCGAGGGGCTTCCAGAGGGTTGGGCTCTCTTTGGAACGCTACCAAATTCACATTAGTCTCTGAAACCCACAATTCTCATTGGCTGCTCTTAAAATTGCAACAAATAGATTCAAAAGAAATAATCAGCCTCTTCAATGTGTACGCCCCTGTGAACACTGTGGAAAAAAAGGACTGTTGGGACTCCATAGGAACCCAAGCAGATCTAGTTAATCTTGAGAATATCATCATAGCAGGAGATCACAATCTCACACTCTTATCAGCAGAAAAGAGAGGAGGTAGCATTGTTCGAGATCCAGCAAGGGAATGGGCAGAGGATCTCATTCAGGACAGGGATTTGCTGGACATCAAGCCAATTTCTGGTAAGTACACTTGGACCAATAAAAGAATTGGTCCTGGCCACATTGCTGCTAGATTGGATAGATTCTTAATTCGAGCTCTTTTCTTCTGCTTGGATTAGAGGCTAGAGTGCATATTCTCCCATGCAGCACTTCGGATCATAAACCCATCAAGCTGGAACTAGTGTCTCAACTTGATCTTGGACCTATACCTTTCAAATTTAGCCCACTCTGGACTAAGGAATCGGACTTCATGCAAGTAGTTAAGGACACTTGGGTGCAACCGGTCAAAGGCTCTCCCTTCTTTGTCTGGGAAGAAAAGCTCAGAAGAGTGAAAAGGGATTTGAAAATATGGGCCAAAACTCTGCCAAATCTAGCCAACGAAAGGAAAAAAATCCATCATATGCTGGAAGTCCATCAGCTCCAAGCCGAAACAATTGACATAAAAAAAGAGATCCTAGATAAAGAAGCTATGTTTTAGCAAAATTATCACAAGGCATGTCTAGCTGAGGAAGAATATTGGAGACTTAAGTATTGCAGTCTTTGGCTCAAAGTAGGGTACAGGAATTCTTCCTTCTTTCACAAACAAGCCCAGAACACATATTTCATTAAATTTGGAAATTTTTTATTACAAGGACATCACTAGAATTTAGTTTTTTGGTCATTTAGAAATTCCAAATCCACTATTTAATTCCAAATTTAATGAAATATGTGTTCCAGGCCAGGAAATGTACCAATTCCATTTTTGAAATCAAAGATGGTATCGTCATTCACAAGGATAATGCAAACATAAAAAAGACAACTTCTCTTCATTTTGGAAGTCTCTATAGCGAAGAGGTAATTCTGGATCAAAATTCAGAGATGTTGGATGGGATCCCTTCCTTGATTTCTGCTGATATGAACCACCTCCTTGAAGCTAAAGTCACCAAGAATGAATTCAAGGCTGCCTTATTTGCCATGAACCCAGACAAAGCCCTGGGGCCAGATGGATTCTCAGCCAGATTCCTCCAAATTTGCTGGTCCATTGTGGAAAAGGATCTTTACAAAATGGTTCTAAAATCCCAAGTTTGCAAGAAAACTGGAGGAAGCACGAACTCTACTTTTCTTGCTCTCATCCCCAAAGAGAAGGGAGCCAACTCCTTCAATAGGTTTAGTCTGATTTTGCTTTGTAATATAGGTTACAAATTGATCACCAAAGTCATCGCTAACACACTGAAGCCCATCCTACCCAAAATCATTCATGATAGCCAAGGAGGCTTCATTCAAGGTAGATAGATTGTGGACAATTTCATTCTGGTCCAGGAGGCAATCCATTCAAGCTTGAGTCGCAATGAAAAAGGTATGGTTGTCAAACTTGATCTAGCAAATGCTTTTGATAGAGTTAGACATTGTTTTCTGCTGAAAGTCTTACATTAACTTGGATTTGGTGAGAATTTTATCAATTGGATTCGAGCTTGCATCTCAGAGCCTTAGATTGCCCCATTAATTAATCGCAGAGCTGCTGACTTTTCCAAAGCCACGAGAGGGCTCAGGCAGGGGTGCCCTCTCTCACCTCTTTTATTTGTTCTTCAAGCCTCTGTTCTCAGTTTTTATCTAGACAAAAAAAGAGCAGATCAGGATATTGCTGGACTTTGTATTGTGAGGCGTGTGAAAACCATTAATCACACCCTTTTCGCGGATGACACGCTGCTATTGGGAGCAGATTCTGGGATTATTGCCTCCAGATTTAAAAAAGCTTTGGATGAGTTTTGTTTGGTATCGAGAAGCAGTCTAAACAAAGGAAAATGCCATATCTATTACTGGAACACCACTTCCAGCTTGCTCAACTCCATATCCAGAATCTTTGGTTTTGCAGCATGCTCAAATTGGACTTCCTTCAAGTATTTAGGCCTCCATTTTTTTCTCAAAAAAGCTCACAGCAGAAATTGGCTCCCCCAATTGGAGAAATTCAAGAACAAGATTCTTGCCTGGGGTTATTCCTGGATCAACATTGCTGGTAAGTTGGTCCTCATTAAATCTGTTCTTTCCAGTCCTCCCCTGTTCCAGTTTTCCATCCTTCTCGCTCCATCTAGCATTCTCAAAAAAATGGAGGAGACCATTCGAAAATTCTTTTAGAAGGGAGGTAAACAGAACGAGAAAAAGATTCTGCTAGTCAACTAGGAATGTATCTCCAAACTGCTATTGGAAGGAGGCTTGAATTTCAAGAATCTTGGCTACCATAATGTAGCAATGGGATCTAAATTAATCTAGAGAATTATCGCCCCTAAACCTGGCTGGGCGCAATTAGTTCTCTGGAAAAAATAATTCAAAGGCCAGCGTTCTCGCTACCTAGATCATCCTAAGAAGCATTCAAATACACCCTTCCTGAAGTTTTGCAGCAAAGCTTGCTCTCTCATCAAAGATCATGCCTTCTGGGTTCATGGTAATGGAAAAAGGATCAACCTCTGGACAGATAAAATTTTGAATAACGAGCCTCTGGGAGACTTTCGTTCACTCCAAACACTGCGCAGATGGATGAATGAGGTTGGTTTTCGAACTCTATGGGACATTTCAGCTTGGCAGAACTCTCGCTAGGCTAGCTGGAATCTTCAAACACCCCCAGAACCTTCTATGGAGCGTGAGATCCTAATTTCCAAGCTCCATGGCCTGTCTCCTTTGCTGGCTCGAAAAAGGGATACAAGAGGATGGGGTATGCAAACTGGCAGATACTCTATTGCTCAATGTTATGCCAAGCTATGTGAGCGTCCCCATGTGGCCACAAACCCTGAGCCTTGGAAAGGGATATGGAATTATCCCACCTTGCCTAAAATCGACTTCTTCAGTTGGCTACTTTGTCATTCCAAAATTTTGACTGATGATAACCTCGAGAAATGTGGTTTTCATGGTCCTTCAAGGTGCAGTCTTTGTAAGGTAAACTAGGAAAGCGTAGTACATCTGATGCTTGAATGCACCTTTACTTTGTTGATTTGGACATAATTGTTGGGAAATCTGAGTTTCAACATCGTGTTGCCTTCCTCCTGTTAGAGTCGGTCTTGTCAGTCCTCCGTCAGAGATCAAAACTCTTTCTGCATTTCATTTTTAGGTGTCTCGCTCCATTCACTTAGCTGCATTCCGCTAGAGGCATGCCATAATCTGACGGAAGGGTCTTGTCAGTTCATTCCCCTCATGTCTTGTACTTGCTAGCTTAGGTATTTTCATCAAAGTTATTAAAATCCATGACAGTCAATGTTTGATCTTTTAATGGACAAGACTCATTTCAGTCATTAGGTCTAGGGTTCGCAAATTGTTGTTCTCAAAGTGCTTCAATAATACTTGCAGGCTAGAGGAAGGCTAAATAATTCACTCAAATGATGTTTCTGAGCAAGAAAAGATGAATTTTGGACAACTGAGAGAGGTTTTTGTCCACAATAGGGCAAGGAAGAAAAACCTCCTTCACGTTTTACACAGGTGTCATGGTTTTATAGAAATGTAAAAAATACAATTGCCTTGGGAGGATTGATGCACCTCTAAAGTGACTTGGGAAAATCAAGTTTTCTCCTAGCTTGGTTAGCCAAATGACTTGCTTGATGAGTAAAATGATAACTAGACACAAAGATATTTCCAATGAGCTATCATGATCTCAATTTGGAGTTTAGGAACACCTTCCAAAGTTGACTGCAATAGCACTCTTCCTTGAGGCAGCCTCATTGGGCACATTTATACCAGTCTTGGGAGATTTGATTTTTTACAGGGAAAATAAATTCCAAATTAAAAATTTCTAGTTGGGTTGGAAAGTCGACTCAAATATCTTTCCAACGAGCTATCCTTCACCTAATTTGAACACCGGGAAGGCCTCCAAAAGGCTCCTGCAAAAAGTCACGGCGCACAGAGGGAGTGCGGTGCACTGGGAGAAATTTTCCAGTGTAAATTTACACGGGCGCGGCGCACATGGGAGGCGCGGTGCACTGGGCTAAAAGGCATGAAATTCATGGAAATATTCCTCCAAATTGAAAATTCTTCATTCCACAAGTAGGTAAAGCCTCCATTTTGGTGTTTCATCCAAGTTTGTGCTAGGGTACGGTGGTTTATGGATGCTAATGATTGAAACAAAAATTCAACCGTTTCATTTTGAATTCCTCACATGTAAACTGCTGCCTAGGGTTTCAAAACTTGTTCGCCACCAAGATTACTCATTTCCATTATTTCTCTTGTCCTTAATTCCCTTTTTTCCTTGACTCCATTATTCCCCATCCCCTAAAGTTACTAAACCCCTATCCTAAATTCCCTTTCCCAAAACTTTCAAAGGTGAAACCCTAAACCCTATCCCACACATAAAACCCCTCAAACCCTCCTATATTTCCCAAACAAATCTCTCCTAATAGTCCCTAATCCCTCACTATTTTTCCCTCCCCTTACTATCCCTCATGTCATATTTTCTCTTGGTGACAAAGGTCAAGCACATCATCAAAGGCATTACAAGACAGTGTGACATATCAACACCTGTTTGTCCAAGACAGTTTGTCCACCAGCAGACATGACATCTGATCCGTCATATGATCATGAAGAAGAGACACATAGTGATTCGCCAACAGAGGTACATGCACCCAGGAGGCCTCATAGAGGTGGGAAAACATCCGTGAAGACCAGCAGGCTGCCCAACGAAGCCTAAATGAGAGGACACCCATTCAATAGGAGATAGAGGTTGATCGAGAGATTGGGCTCAAGAGGATCAACACCCACTTAGAGAAATCTGTTGGCAAAAGCGACAAGGACAAATCTTTATTGAGGCATATGGTTTATCTCTACAGGGCACGAAACATGAGTTCAAAGGCTCGGATAAGGAATTTGAAGGAAAAATTGAGGAGAGCGACAAAAAGACAAAATAGGTGTTGGACACCTAATCCTCAATGGGTTAGTGTGGAAGCCGAATGGACAAAAGGAGTCCAAGAGACCTTGGGATGTGAATCCCAATGGTCACAAAAATGTACTATAAATGTATATCTCCTGTTAATAAAAAATGAACTCACATGATTTATCTTTCCTATTGTTCTTGCTCCCATGTGTGTTTAACATGGTATCAGAGCAAGTGTATTCCTGCCCTGCATAATTAATTTGAGCCATTTGTTTTATGGCCTTTCTGTGCAGTTTATTTCTGCCATGAAATTCATGAATATTTTCTCATGAATATTTCTTCAGCTCAATTTTAGCTGCAACCTGATTATACAGCTGCTGGTGTCTGCTCTCCATATAGAAGCACCTCCATACCCCTGACAATGCCTACGTTGCTCCTCCATAAAATTCGCTGCCCCTCTGTCTGACTATTCACTTCTCTGACTATCATAAACTTTTCAAAAAGGGCGTTATTGCACCTGCGCCTCCATTTATTTTCTGTAGCGATCGTTAATAAAGTGTTTTGAATAGGCAATAATGGTAAAACTGTCTTATGCTTAATGCTTGCATTCACTTGGTATATGCGTTGAACTGACATGGTATACAACACTTTGGTGTATGCGCTCTGCGGTTTATTTTGGTATACAACATTGTTGTGTGTCAGGATGGAGTGCTGAAGCATTTCATTGTGGTGAAGGTCGCGTTGTTGTGTGTCAGGATGGAGCGCTGAACCGTTTCATTGTGGTGGCCTATGCAGGTCCTATTTCCAGATCTTTTGTGGTATCTCTTGGCCTTCTCTTAGCACTATTGATGTTATTCTCTATCTACTCCATATCTTGAAATACCGTCTCCCATACCACCATACACTGTAGTAGTTTGGTTAATGCCCGACCATTGCTCCTCTATTCTCTTCCACTCTGCTTCACATTGTTGTTGCGTGTTTCTCTCCTGGGCAGTGTGAGGTCATTATTTACCGCGCAATTGAAATTTTGAATTCACATATATAAGCTTGCCTTCACATAACAAAGGAATGTTTAGTATGCCACAGTCGTGCTTGGGAACCATATGTTTCTACTGCACCACAGCGCTGCCCAACGGAATTGTAAGAATCAATGATCCAGATTATTTATCGTAAGAATCAAGCTGCAGAAGGAGCAGGAATGAAACCAACGGTTGTGGGAATTGTAGCCAAAAATGAATTTGCTATAATTTGTTGCAAGTTCGAAAGTGTTTCGGCCTCAGGAATTGAATGCTTCTCTGCTTTTTAATCCAGAGACTCGTCATTATATATATCCAACCATTTCTTAACTAATACTTTTATGTCTTCCCTCTGCATGTTTTCCTCCTTACCCGTGTATCTCTAGGGCTTGGATCTAGCTGCACAATAGTGGACGACTGTAACTTTTTTCTAGATCGACATTTTCTGAGTGTCGCCATAGCATTGCTAGAACCAATTTGTAAATGAGAGGTAGGGCTTCCATTGACCTAATAAAGTGACAGACAATAGTTTGAATCACCCCGGCTCCTCGTATTTCATGCCCTGCAAAGCTCGGGCTCAGAATCGTGAAATCGCCTTGAAATTAAAGCCCGACATTTCGAATCTGGTTATCTCTTTGACAAGGTGACCTAAGTGTTTCTTCTCATTCAAGTCTCATTTCATTTGAAGATCATAGCAGTGTAATTGTGAATTTTGTTTAATTCTTTTGGATTGGTGATCAAGAAATCATTATTCTTGGGTTAAATGGTTTGTCTGGTCTGAAAATACGGCCCGCCGAGATTTTGAGTCATCTTGCTGTCTCAGCTTGCATACATGAGCGATTTTTGATAAAATTTCCTTGCAGTGACGAAGGAAGAAAGGGAAAAAGGATTATAACAGGTTTATTTGACCTGGATCTACGAATCAGATTATAATTTAAAGTATGGCGTGTGCTTATTTCCCAGGATCTGGAAATTTATTTTAAAGTTCTTAAGTTTCGATTGTGGCTGCTTGGGCACCGTCACAGTCAACAATCCATTTGGACTGTAACGATTTTTCACAAGATTTTTTATAAGATAAGAGGGTGCACTCTGAATTTGATAGCCGATTCGAAAATCGAACTGTATATTGAGCACCTGATATACCAAGATAATAATTGTTCTGGAGCGAATTTCTGTTGCATGCAGAGGTTCATGCGACCAGAGGCATTGGCCACTAAGCGTTGGTATTTATTCCCTCTTGTTGAAGTCGATATCGCTCAATGTCAAATTGTGGAAGTCTGGCTGAATGTATGCTCACAGGGTGACAGAAGATTGTTGAGCTACTATACATAGAAATTGGGAACTCATTGTCGTCGTAAGTCCTAGGACATAATAAACTGAGACTAAGTTCAGTTTGAAGGCTTGTGGGAGTGTGTTGATGGTCATTTGATTGTTTTTACAAATACATTGTTGATTTGATTGTCTGAATAATGGAGAACAATCATGGATTATTAGAGCTATTAAGCACTCTAATCTTATCTACTGATGGAAGTACAATTAAAGTTAAAAAAAACACTCTCAGAGATATTCAAAAATCTTTACAATATGCACAGGAAAAGATTGATTTTTTGCAGCTTGAATCTCAGCTACAGCAAGAAGAATTAAAATAGAGGAGTCATTCTGAACATGTTTCTGTTTAGAACATTGAGACTGCAACCCATCAACATCAAGTCAATAATGTTACAGTTCATTCAGATAAAGCAATAAGGTTACATGCAGATGCAGAGGTTCAGCTTGCACTTCCCAAGCCCATCATGAGACCTTGGGAACAGCTTGTCCACAACAAGCACAAAACTGGTCTTGGATATGACAAGGACTTGTCCTTTCATATTCCAGACTACTCCAAGCCCATTCAGTTTCAGAGTG
>APFE030846369.1:280413-305567 GCA_000404065.3 Pinus taeda
TGGGCATCAACAGCCAAGAAGATATTCCAAACACATGTCAGAACTTGTTCCAGAGTATTGAACAGTCTTGCAGTTGAGTTTTCTCCATCTTCTCACCTTGTATCTGACAGGGGGGGAAATTATGGTCATCTACAAGCTTCAAAGTCACATCAAGCGAGCCTGAGCCACAACCTGCCACACCAGTTTCAGAATTGTAGCCAGAGACAAAGATGCTCGTGAACATGCCTTCAGTTGGCAATCTGGGACACTTCCTCTAGTAGAAGACTTCAGCTTCTTTCTAGCTTCAGAAGAATTCTAGGAACAAAATTGAGAACACCTCCTCTAGCAGAAGACTCCAACTTCTTCCCAGTTTTGGAAGAGTTCTAGGAATTGCAATAAGCATTCTAGAGTTGTTGGTTATCCTTAAACCATCATAGGATGAGACTTCCCTTTTCAGGTTGAAGTTCTCCCTTTTATGCGGGGTGAGACCTCCCTTTCATGGTTGAAGGTTTCCCTCTTCAAATCAATAGGAGCACTTCCTCTAGCAGAAAACTTCAGTTTCTTGCCAGTTTTGGAAGAGTTTCGGGAACTGTACTAAGCATTCCAGTGTTGGTGGCCATCCTTAAACCACCGCCATTTATACCAACATTTCAGAGAACACATTCAGCCTAGTGCTGTCATGCATTTTTGCACATTTTGTATTTCAGCTCTCTTCTTGGACTCATACATTACCCTTCATATTAAGGGGGGGAATGTTGGACACCTAATCCTCAATGGGTTAGTGTGGAAGCCGAATGGACAAAAGGAGTCCAAGAGACCTTGGGATGTGAATCCCAATGGTCACAACAATGTACTATAAATGTATATCTCCTGTTAATAAAAAATGAACTCACATGATTTATCTTTCCTATTGTTCTTGCTCCCATGTGCGTTTAACAAGAGGCAAAAAGAGCAAGATCAGCTCTGAATCTTGGCTGAAGCCTCTGTGGCCCAGCATAGCACTTCATTGAGAATCTCCAGCCCAAATTTCAAAAAAATTGGGGCAATTTTGGTCATTTGACAAATTTTTGTGCACAAAACAAGGTTTTTCTCCTTGTGGCGCGACGCTTATGATAGGGAGCTCCAAATCAATAAAATTTTGCATTTTTGGATTCAGCATGAAAAATCATGACTTCTGGTGCATGGCCAAGAAGTTTGGGCAAGTTTTGAGTCCCCAGGAGGTCAAAAACACTCAAAAAATGACCTCTCCGCCCCTATTTTGACACACATGAAGCAGTCTTGGGAGATTGAAGTTTTGGAGGGGCAAATGAGCACCAAATTTAGAAATTCCACTTGGGTTGGAAAGTAGATAGGAAAGGATTTCCAACAAGCACACTTGGCCACAATTTTGACTTCGGAAAGTACCTCAAAATCACCTCCAAAGTGGCGCGACACATATAGTTTTGGGTGCGGTGCACAGAGACCCAAAGGCCAAAATCACTTCTGCTCCGCGACATTTCGATTCGCAATTTTCTCCAAGTGGGCCCACTCATTTACATTACATTTTTCTCAGCACCTAAGGCAAAGTTTAAAAAGTATTTTCACTAAAGGTAGGCTTCTATCCAAGTGGCAAAGGAAGGCGAGCAGTCACTCAAGCATTTATCATTTTCGTAACGCTGCACCTGCCACTAATGGTTGGCTTTCCATTTCCAGTTTGTAATGATTTGAAAAAATCCCCAACTCTGGGTCGTTCCATTTCCCAATGGAAAAGTCTATTTATTGTATGTAAAACCATTTGCAAAGGGTTGGTTGTAATTTCTGGGAGACTGTGGGGAGAGAAACTCAATTCTCATTGTATATTTTGACCAAGAGAATTAATGAAAAGGCAGCGGCTCTGGTTCATGAGATTCAGTGGTGTGAGTGTAGCAAATGTGTTCTCTTTATGTTTCATATGTATTTCGTTATGTTTCAAGTTCATTTCATATTCATTCCAGTGAAATTTTTCTAAGTAAGATAAGGTAGAATTCATGTTTATTGCTCTGCCTGTGGGAAAGTTTCACGTTATGTGTTCTTCTTCTGTTGAAAAGGATTCATGTGTTTATGCCCTTTTCACCCTCCTAAACAATCTTTCCATTCCGTATTATTTCAAATTTAATTGCTAGACTTTCCACCTGTCTTGCCTCACGAAGTAATCTGTGCCTTTGTGTTAAATTCTCTGCTCATACTGTTCATTGGTCCCATATATCCCAGAAACTCAGTCATTTATAAAAAATTGCTTCATGTTTCCATGTTTATTTACCTAGCCTAAAATCAAAATTCACTGTAAGTCACCTCAGACCTTATCGTTTATTCATTTACTGAGTGTGACCCGGAGAGAGCCCTCTCCTATTCTGGTAGGGCTAGCTACCAGACTGAGCGTGGTTTGTAGTTACCCTGAATTTTTCCTTCCTTTAGCCTAAGGCGGATTTAGGTGCTAACATAGTGGCGACTCCACTGGGAACGAAAATGGTTTGCTTGAAGATTGTTTTGCCCTAGTACATCTATCAAGCTCAGATCTGATGGTTGATGGTGAACAACGATCAGACATAAGAAGACGGCTGAAATCATTCACCTGACGACTCCTTTCACTAAAGAATCCAGCATTCGGTGCTTCATGGTGACTCCACTGCAGAGGGATCAGTAGCTTTGAGATTTTTTAAAATGGAGCGGATTGCAAGAAGATACGCTCCCATGAGCCGAGATCACATTCCAGGCTTCCCAAATAAAATTCCGAAGGTAGATTGGTCAAGGAATCTGCCTACGTTTAAAGATGATGGTAGGAAGGACGCTGCTTTACATCTAGTTAGATTTAACATTCATATTCACAAGTTGAAGGTTGATTTTCCTTAAGATTGCTTGATGAAGATATTCCTGGCCACTCTGGAAGGTGAAGCCCAATCTTGGTATGAAAATTTGCCCGCTGCTTGTATTTACTGTCTAAATAATTTTCATGACATGTTCATTGAGAGATATAAAGAATCTTATCCATCATTTAATTTAGTTAAGGATTTTTTCAAGCATGCTTATGGTTTTATTGAGAGCCTTGAAAAATATTATGAGGATGATAATTTCATGGATGAAGAGATCATGGAAGCCCTGTATGAAAATCCATTTCAGCGGCATAAGGACGATCATGAAAATCTGCAGCAGTATCAAGATTTTAGTACGGTGGAAGATGAAGGAATTTTGCATCTTGACGGTCAACAGGAATTACATGAAATGGATCAGCAGTATGAGGAAAACTTGCACACTCCTTCACTTGAAATTAATGAAGACAATCACTGTTTGAGCAAGAGAAAACAAAAAGTATTATCTCCTCTGTCTGAAAATGAAATAGATCAACTCTTGAACAGTCATGTTCCAACTCAAGTTAACACGGATCTGCAGTGTGCACACGGTCAAGAAGGTGATGGTGGAAATTTTTCCTCTTTTGAAAAGGATGACAGTCTAGTGGGCAGCTTTATAGATCAGCAGGCTGAAGATTTCCATATGGCTGGAAATGATGAAAGAAGAAGTTTTGTTTCAGATCTGGTGGAAATAAAAGATGATAGGAAAAAAAATGATGTTCCAATCTCAGACAATGGGGATGATAAATCAGATCAAGAGACGGATGGTGAGGAGGAAAAAGAGAGTTGCATGGTTGAGGCTGCCTCAAATGGAGAAAATGGAGGTACAGACCCAACTGACCTTATCTCACCAGAACTAGATCTTCATGAGGAGGTAGCTCATTCCCTCTATGAACAGCAAGATGAGATCTTTGTTCAAGTAAGTGAAAAAGCTCTGGGTGAATTTATGGTAGATGATATAAATGATTGTGTTAGGTTTCAAGAATCATTTGAGGTTTCTTTTCTCATGATTGATGAATGCAAAGACAATATGGCTGTCATATCATATGAAGATGACCTACAATATATTCAGACTTCAGCAGACCAGACCATTCAAGATTCCCTTTCAGACTCTTCCTCATATGTCTCATGTTTTGAAATGTTCTTTGAAGAGGAAATCTGCTCATCTATTTGTTCATAATTTTTTGAAGACCAAGAGCATACTCTTATTTATGAAGAAAGACCAGAATCAAGAGAAAAAGATACCTGGTTTTTTCAGCAGGAGGAAAGACTTCATGTTTTTCATGATCCAATGGCAGATTTGCTGCAATCAGCAGTGAAGGTGATTATTGCAGTGTTCAGTGATGAAGGAGATCATGGTCAATTATGTTTTTGGATGCCCAGTTACCAGTATCTGTTGTTGACCAAAAGATCTGATCAAGAGAATCAATCAAGTAGACATCTACTTGATTGGTTACATTGAAAGACACATTACACATGATTGTACGTATTGCATTCCTACTCAGGTGGCTGTCATCATGATTTGAAACCCTCGAATCTTGATGGACTGCTGCCATTGAAACAAGTTTGTAAGTTCTTGTTTTAGTTAAGTCAGTCATGAGTCATTTCCTTTTGCATTGAGTCAGTTTTTTCAGTCATGTTGGTTCCATAATTAAGTCGGTCTAAGTCAGGTTTCAGTTAATAAATGAGTTAGAGTCTTGTGTGGTTTTTCGAAATAATGACTTCATAGCCCAATGGACAAAAGGCACTATCTAGCTCTTCCAGAGATCTGTTGTTCTTGGCACCTCCAAGGAGCTACCATACCCCATTAGAGCCAATGTTAGAGTCGGTCTTGTCAGTCCTCCATCAGAGATTAAAACTCTTTCTGCATTTCATTTATAGGTGTCTCGCTCCATTCACTCAGCTGCATTCCGCTAGAGGCATGTCATAATCTGATGGAAGGGTCTTGTCAGTTCATTCCCCTAATGTCTTGTACCTGCTGGCTTAGGTATTTTCATCAAAGTTATTAAAATCCATGACAGTCAATGTTTGATCTTTTAATAGACAAGACTCATTTCAGTCATTAGGTCTAGGGTTCGCAAATTGTTGTTCTCAAAGTGCTTCAATAATACTTGCAGGCCAGAGGAAGGCTCAATAATTCACTCAAATGATGTTTCTGAGCAAGAAAATATTCATTTTGGAAAAATGAGAGATATTTTTGTCCAAAATAGGCCAAGGAAGAAAAACCTCCTTCACTTTTTACACATGTGTCATGGTTTTAGAGAAATTTCAAAAATACAATTGCCTCGGGAGGATTGATGAACCTCTAAAGTGGCCTTAGGAAAATCAAGTTTTCTCCTAGCTTGGTCAGCCAAATGAATTTCTTGATGCATAAAATGATAACTAGACACAAAGAGATTTCCAATGAGCTATCATGAGCTCAATTTGGAGTTGAGGAACACCTTCAAAAGTTGACTGCAACAGCACTCTGCCTTGAGGCAGCCTCATTGGGCACATTTTTACCAGTCTTGGGAGATTTGATTTTTTATAGGGAAAATGAACTCCAAATTGAAAAATTCTAGTTGGGTTAGAAAGTAGACTCAAAGTCCTTTCCAACGAGCTATCCTGCACCCTATTTGGACACAAGGACAGCCTCCAAAAGGCTCCTGCAAAAAGGCACGACGCATAGAGGGAGCGCGGCGCACTGGGAGAAATTTTCCAGTGTAAATTTACACTGGTGCGACACACATGGGAGGCGCGGAGCACTGGGCTAAAAGGCATGAAATTCATGGAAATCTCCTCCAAATTGAAAATTCTTCATTCCAAAAGTAGGTAAAGCCTCCATTTTGGTGTTTCATCCAAGTTTGTGCTAGGGTACGGTGGTTTATGGATGCTAATGATTGAAACAAAAATTCAACCCTTTCATTTTGAATTCCTCACATGTAAACTGCTGCCTAGGGTTTAAAAACTTGTTCGCCACCAAGGTTACTCATTTCCATTATTTCTCTTGTCCTTAATTCCCTTTGTTCCTTGACTCCATTGTTCCCCATCCCCTAAAGTTACTAAACCCTAATCCTAAATTACCTTTCCCAAAACTTTCAAAGGTGAAACCCTAAACCCTATCCCACACATAAAACCCCTCAAACCCTCCTATATTTCCCAAACAAATCTCTCCCAATAGTCCCTAATCCCTCCCTATTTTTCCGTCCCCTTACTATCCCTCATGTCATTATTTTCTCTTGGTGACAAAGGTCAAGCACATCATCAAAGGCATTACAAGACAATGTGACATATCAACACCTATTTTTCCAAGACAGTTTGTCCACCAGCAGACATGACATCTAATCCATCATATTATCATGAAGAAGAGACACACAGTGATTCGCCAACAGAGGTACATGCACCTAGGAGGCCTCATAGAGGTGGCAAAACATCTGTGAAGACCAGCAGGCTGCCCAACGAAGCCTAAATGAGAGGACACCCATTCAACAGGAGATTGAGGCTGATCAAGGGATTGGGCTCAAGAGGATCAACACCCACTTAGAGAAATCTGTTGGCATTTTTTAAACGACAAGGACAAAGCATTATTGAGGCATATGGTTTATCACTACAGGGCACGGAACATGAGTTCAAAAGCTCGGATAAGGAATTTGAAGGCGAAATTGAGGAGAGCGACAAAAAGACAAAAGAGGAAAAAAGAGCAATATCGGCTCCAAATATTGGTTGAAGCCTCTGTGGCCCAGCATAGCACTTCATAGAGAATTTCCAGCCCAAATTTAAAAAATAAAAAATAAAAAATAAAATAAAAATAAAAAAAATAAAATAAAAAATAAAATAAAAAAAAATAAAAAAAATAAAAAAATAAAAAAAAAATAAAAAAATAAAAAATAAAAAATAAAAAATAAATAAATAAATAAATAAATTGGGCAATTTGGGTCATTTGACAAATTTTTGTGCACAAAAACAAGGTTTTTCTCCTTGGTGCTTATGATAGGGAGCTCCAAATCAAGAAATGTTTGATTTTTTGGATTCACCATGAAAAATCATGACTGCTGGTGCATGGCCAAGAAGTTTGGGCAAGTTTTGAGTCCCCAGGAGGTCAAAAACACTCAAAAAATGACCTCTCTGCCCCTATTTTGACATATAAGAAGCAGTCTTGGGAGATTGAAGTTTTGGAGGGGAAAATGAGCACCAAAATCAGAAATTCCACTTGGGTTGGAAAGAAGACAGGCAGGGCTTTTCAACAAGCACACTTGGGCACAATTTGGACTTCGGAAAGTACCTCAAAATCGCCTCCAAAGTGGCGTAACGCATATAGTTTTGGGCACGACGCACAGAGACCCAAAGGCCAAAATCACTTCCGCTCCGTGACATTTCAATTCGCGATTTTCTCCAAGTGGGCCCGCTCATTTACATTACATTTTTCTTGGCACCTAAGGCAAAGTTTAAAAAGTATTTTCACGAAAGGTAGGTTTATGTCCAAGTGGCAAATGAAGGCGAGCAGTCACTCAAGCAATTTGTCATTTTTGTAACGTTGCACCTGTCACTAATGGTTGGATTTCCATTTCCAGTTTGTAATGATTTGAAAAACTCCCCAACTCTGGTTCATTCCATTTCCCAATGGAAAAGTCTATCTAATGTATGTAAAACCATTTGCAAAGGGTTGGTTGTAATTTCTGGGAGACTGTGGGAGAGAAACTCAGTTCTTCATTGTATATTTTGACCAAGAATTAATGAAAGGCAACGGATCTTGTTCATGAGATTCATGTGGTGCGAGTGTAGCAAATGTGTTCTCTTTATGTTTCATATGTATTTCGTTATGTTTCACAGTTCATTCATATTCATTTCCAGTGAAATTTTCTAAGTAAGATAAGGTAGAATTCATGTTTATTGCTCTGCCTGTGGGAAAGTTTCACGTTATGTGTTCTTCTTCTATTGAAAATGATTCATGTGTTTATGCCCTTTTCACCCTCCTAAACAATCTTTCCATTCCACATTATTTCAAATTTAATTGCTAGACTTTCCGTCTGTCTTGCCTCACGAAGTAATCTGTGCCTTTGTGTTAAATTCTCTGCTCATATTGTTCGTTGGTCCCATATATCCGAGAAACTCAGTCATTTATAAAAAAATTGCCTCTTGTTTCCATGTTTATTTACCTAGCCTAAAATCAAAATTCGCTATAAGTCACCTCAGACCTTATCGTTTATTCATTTACTGAGTGTGGCCGGAGAGAGCCCTCTCCTGTTCTGGTAGGGCTAGCTACCAGACTGAGCGTGGTTTGTGGTTACCCTGAATTTTGCCTTCCTTCAGCCTAAGAAGGATTTAGGTGCTAACACCTCCATCCCTGATATTTTTTCTAAATGGCTGCAAAGGTATCCCGGGACTCCCCCAAAAAATAAAATCATCAGAGCTGCTTGGACTGCTCTCCCAAAAATAATCTGTCGGCAGGTTTGGTTTGAGAGAAATAAAAGAGTTTTTAGAAGCTATGAACAAGAGGACAAGCTTGTGGCAGTCAAGATTAAAATCCAGCTCAAAGAGAATCTGAGAGATATTAAAGATGATTCGAATCTCAGTCAGCAACATATAAATTGGGGCTCCTATCTTTAACTCCAGTTCCAAAAAAGTGCAAACACTATCTCCCTCCTCAAAGATTGGCAAATAAGACTTTCAGCAAATGAATTCAAAGACTGGGCCACAAATCAGCAGAGATTCTCCCTCTTTTTTGACGGGGCTGCAAAGGCCAATCCTGGAAGAGTTGGCGCTGGAGGTGTCATTTTGAATCTCGATGGCATAAGGATACACAGTTTCACCTAGGGTTTAGGCATAATTTCTAGCATACAAGCTGAGGCTTTGGCTCTTTTCCAAGGTCTCAAGATTATGAAAATGTTGAACATCAGGGAGGTAAATGTAATAGGGGACTCCCAAGTAATAATTAATATTATGGTGACTCATACTAAGCCAATGGATCTAAGGCTTGCAAGGCTGATTTTCAGAGTAACAGATCTTAGAGACTTTTTCCAGAAGTTGAATTTTTATCATGTGTTGAGAGCTAACAATAAGGAGGCAGACACCGAAGCCAACAAAGCTGCCCTCCTTACGGCTGGAGCCTTACTCAGAGAAGGACAAGAATTATGGGAACCAATTCCTTAATTTAGATAGCTATCATGTTTTACTGCATTTTGTTAAATCAGTTTGTATGTATCCATAAAGTTGGGAAAATCTCAGAAATAGACTACATAGTAGCAGGCAAAAAGAGATGTGAGCTAAACATAAACACCATGGCCTTGCATGGTTGTGTGGTTCTTGTGGAATCAGACTCACCTTATGTAATCCAGTTTTTGGCATTAAGGCCAAGTATTTAATAGATTCACTATCCGTTTCTGTAAAAAAAGAAAAAGAAAAAGAAAGTTATGACGATTTTCCCAAGGTCACCTGTTTAGGATGTAATTCAAGAGCCTTGAGAAACCCTAAATTTCTTGGACTATATATCCAAAATATAGCGAAACAAGATCTGTAATTTAGGCCCAACCTACATAAAATTGTAGCTGAAATGGGTTTTAATTTCAGAGTCTAAAACTTCATAGAAAAAGAAGTATAGCGAAAATGCCATGATGACCTGTTTGAGATGAAATGTTGGAGCTTTAAAAAACCATAACTTCCTCCAATCATATCTCCAAAAATATAGCGAGACAAGATCTGAAATTCTGACCTGAGGTTCAACACGATTTCGTCTCAAATGGGTTTTTTTTTTGGCTTCTGAAACTTTGTAGTGAAAACGTTATAGCGAAAATTCCACGACGACCTGTTTGGAGCAATGAAACCCTAGAATCCAAAGCTTTGATACCAAATGTTATGAAACCAGCTCACAAAAAGATATAAAAGATAAATGAACGCCTTATAAATAAGCCTCTTCGAGGGGGCAACCTCCTTTACATTACACAAATAAACAATTCTTGGATGATTCAAATGACAAGACCTCCTTTCTATATATAGGAGTCTAAGGGGTCCTAATATAATCAGAGCTGACATAACAATAATAATGTAAGGGCACAATAATATCAATAGTGGGCTTCTATGGGGCACAATTATAACAATATGGGGACTACATGGGCACAATAATATAATAAGGGGGTTGTACTAATAACAACAAGGGGTTACACTAGTAGTATAGGGACTTAACATTGTCACAATATATTGTTGTTGATCCTTATTGCTTTTGCTTGAGTCCATCAAATACTCTTCTTAACCATACTGCTTGACATGTTGTTGATGTTGCTGCTACATATTTTTCTTCTGCTGACGAAATTTTCACAATGGGCTACTTCTTAGATGCCCATGTTATCACAACTAAACCAAGATGGAACACATAACCAGAAGTGCTCTTCTTATCATCCAAACTACCTGCAAAATCACTATATGTATATCCAACCAAATACTTCTTCTTTATGCTTGCATACATTATGCCACAATATCTAGTTCCTGTTATGTATCTCAGAATTATTTTTCCTACACTCCAATGTGTGTCTTTTTGAGTCTCCATAAATTTGGAAATCAAACTTACTCCTTGCTTAATATCCGGTCTTGTAGCTGTGAGATACATGAGGCTACCAACCAATCTTTTGAATAGAGTTGGATTGGCATCTAATCCTTCATCATCTTTGCTTTACTTTGTACTTGTTGCAATTGGTGTAGGGATAGGTTTGCAATTTCCCATCCTGAATCTTTTCAGCAAATATCTTATGTATTTATTTTGACAAATAAAAATTCCTTTTTTAGATTGCCCAAATTCTATGCCAAGAAAATATTTCTTGAGACCAAGATTTGTCATCTCAAATTTTATCATCATGGCTGCTTTAAATTCGTCTAACTCAAAATCACTTGTATAAATCATGTCATCAACATATAAGCAAACAATCAAAATATGTCCATGCTCATTTACCTTTGTGTACAAGGTAGGCTCAATGTTGCTTCTACAAAATCCATTCTTGATCATGTAGCTGTCAATTCTGCTATACCAAGCTCTAGGCACTTTCTTGAGTCCATAGAGCGCTTTGTTCAACCTATAAACTTTATCTCTCTACCTTCAACTTCATATCCTAGAGGCTGCTACACATAAATTTCTTTTTCTAGAATTCCATTCAAGAAGGTTGATTTCACATCTATCTGATATACTTTCCACTTATTTAGAGCTAATGTGGCTATAATTGCTCTTATAGTATCTAATCTGGCTACTGAAGCAAACATTTCTCCAAAGTCTATTCTCGATTGCTGCAAGAATCCTTTTGCTACAAGTCGTGCTTTAAATCTGTCAATTTCACCTTTCTCATTCAACTTTGTCTTGTACACCCATTTTACACCAATGAGGTTTTTGTCCTTTGGTAAATCAACAAAATCCCATGCATCATTCTTTTCAATAGCTTCAATTTTTTCATCTATGGCTTGCACCCAATTTTCATCTCTGATTACTTCTTCAAACGAAGAAGGCTGGAATGAAAGCAATGCAAAATTTCAACTAACATCCAAATCATCATAAATATCCTTCAGACTTCTCATCTTTCCCTTACCATTGCTTGATTAATCACCTAATTAATTGTTATGATAATTCTGGTTTGTTGATCCACTTGAAGATCCATGCTGCTCATAAAACCGTGAAGTCCTTGTTGGTGTTCCTTTGTTTGGTGTCTTCACCTATGATTCTTACTACTCCTTTTCTGCTACATCGTCTTCTTCCATCAGTGGCACTTGTGCATCAACTGTTTTATCTACAATCTCATTCCATGACTCTTGTTATTTGAACACAATGTATTTGTTAATTATGGTCTTCTTGGTGACAAGGCTATACAATTTGTAAGCTTTTGATTGCTCACTATAACCAGTAAATATGCATTTTTCACTTTTATCATCCAATTTGCCTCTTAGTTGTTAGTCACATGTGCATAAGCTACACATACTCTAAGATGAGATACGTTGTAAGACATCCCTGACCATGCTTGTTCTGGATATCTGTTGATCATAATCTTTGTAGGATATCTGTTGATCATATAAATAACACATGCAACTACTTCTACCCAATACTCATTAGACAAGTTTCTGCCTTTTAACATGAAACTACTACTTCAAGAAGTAAACCCATGTCTTTTTGCTATAATCATCAAAGAAAGTGAGGAAGTAACAACTTCCACCAATCGACTGTGTCCTCATAGGTCCACACAAGTTTGTATGCACTAGCTCAAGAGGTTGCTTTGCTCTGTATAAAACTCCCTTTGGAAAAAATTCACGGTGTTGCTTTCCAAAGATGCACACTCACAAGTACTAGAACATGCAATTGTAAAAAAACTGACCTCATCACTGTAATTCATGACTAGAGGAAAGAGTATGTTCCTTGTCATCTACACCTTTGCTATCAGTTTCTTGCTTGGGGGCTTGTCATATATAACACATTCTTGTCCTTGAAAGATAACTTTGTATCCCTTCTCTGTCAATTGACCAACACTTATCAAATTATGTTTGAGACCATGGACATAATATACATCTGAGATTGTCTTCAGCTCCCCCTGCTTGGTCAGAATGTTGACCACTCCTTTGCCATCTACATCCACAATCTTTTCAGTCACTAAATTTACCTCTGTCTTCACGGATTTATCGAAATTTTCAAAGTTGGATCAATCTGTGAAGACATATGTAAAGTTAGGGACTGAAAAGACAGTGGATGTATATGGAAAAGGAGTGGTCAACATTCTGACCAAGCAAGGGGACCTGAAGACAATCTCAAAGGTATATTATGTTCCTAGTCTCAAACATAATTTGATAAGTGTTGGTCAATTGAAACATAAAGGATACAAAGTTATCTTTCAAGGTCAAGAATGTGTTATATATGACAAGGCCCCAAGCAAGCAGCTAATATCGAAGGTGCGGATGACGAGGAACAAACTCTTTCCTCTAATTATGAATTACACTGATTAGGTCAATTCTTTTACAGTTGCATGTTCTAATGATTATTGGTTATGGCACTTTCGATTTGGACACTTACACTTTTCTGGTTTAAGATTGTTGTAGCAAAAACATATGGTCGGAGGATTACCTCCCATCAAAGAACCTTCTAGTACTTGTGAGTGTTGTAATTTGGGAAAGCAACACCGTGAAATTTTTCCAAAGGGAGTTGCATACCGAGAAAAGCAACCTGTTGAGTTAGTGCATACAGATTTGTGTGGACCTATAAGGACACAGTCGATAGGTTTAAGTAGTTACTTCCTCACTTTCATTGATGACTATTACAAAAATATTTGGGTTTACTTCTTGAAGCAGAAGTTTGAAACTTTTGCAAGGTTTAAAGAATTCAAAGCCTTGGCAGAAAACCAAAGTGATTGACAGATCAAGGTATTGAAGTCAGATCGTGGTGGAGAATATGATTCAAAGGCATTCCATGATTACTGCAAACAACAGGGAATCAGAAGACAATTTACAACCAAGCACACACTGCAGAAGAATGGTGTAGTAGAGAGAAAGAACAAGACAATTATGAACATGACAAGAAGCATGTTGAAAGGTAACAACTTGTCTAATGAGTATTGGGCAGAAGAAGTTGCATGTGTTATTTATGTGATCAATATATATCCTACAAAGATTGTGATGAATAGAGTACCAGAACAAGCATGGTTAGGTATATCTTGCAACATATCTCATCTTAGAGTGTTTGGATGTGTAGCTTATGCACATGTGCCTAAGGAGCGAAGAGGGAATTTGGATGATAAAAGTGAAAAATGCATATTTACTAGTTATAGTGAGCAATCAAAAGCTTACAAATTGTATAACCTTGTCACAGAGAAGACCATAATTAGCAGAGATGTTGTGTTCAAAGAACAAGAGTCATGGAATGGAACTGTAGACAAAACAATTGATGTGCAAGTGCCACTGACGGAAGAAGATGATGTAGCAGAAAAGGAGCAACAATAATCACAAGTGAAGACACCAAGATTTTAAGAGCAACATGGATCTTCAAGAAGATCAATAGATCGAGACTCTCTCAGCAATCAATCAAGTGATGAATCAAGGAATGATAATGGAAAGATGAGAAATCTGAAAGATATTTATGATGATTTGGATGCTAGTTCAAATTTTGCATTGTTATCATTCCAACCTTCTTCGTTTGAAGAAGTAATCAAAGATTAAAATTGGGTGCAAGTCATGGATGAAGAAATTGAAGCTATTGAAAAGAATGATCCACGGGATTTGGTTGATTTTCCAAAGGAAAAAATCTCATTGGTGTAAAGTGGGTGTACAAGACAAAGTTGAATGAGAAAGGTGAAATTGACATATTTAAAGCTAGACTTGTAGCAAAAGGATTCTCGCAGCAATCAGGAATAGATTTTGGAGAAACGTTTGCTAGATTGGATACCGTAGGAGTAGTTCTAGCCACAACAATTCAGAATGAGGGGAAAGTATATCATATGGATGTGAAATCAACCTTCTTGAATGGAATTCTAGAAGAAGAAATTTATGTGCAACAACCTTCAGGATATGAAGATGAAGGTAATGAAGAGAAAGTTTACAGATTGAAGAAAGTGCTCTATGGAGTCAAGCAAGCGTTAGATCTTGGTATAACAAAATTGATAGTTGTGTGATCAAGAATGGATTTTGTAGAAGTGACATTGAACCTACCTTATACACAAAGGTAAATGAGCATGGACAAATTTTGATTGTTTGCTTATATGTTGATGACATGATTTTTACAGGTGATTTTGAGTTAGATGAATTTAAAGCAACCATGATGAAAGCGTTTGAGATGACAAATCTTGGTCTCATGAAATATTTTCTTGGCATAGAAGTTGAGCAATCTGAAAAATGAATTTTTATTTGTCAAAATAAATATGCCAAATATTTGTCGAAATGATTCAGGATGGAAAATTGCAAACCTACCCCTACACTAGTTGCAACAAGTACAAAGTTAAGCAAGGATGATGAAGGATCAGATGTCAATCCAACTCTATTCAAAAGATTGGTTGGCAGCCTCATGTCTCTCACAGCTACAAGACCGATATCATGCAAAAAGTGAGTTTGATTTCTAGATTTATGGAGACTCCAAAAGATACACATTAAAGTGCAGAAAAACGAATTCTGAGATACATTATAGGAACTAGAGATTGTGGCATAATGTATGCAAGCACATAAAAGAAGGATTTGATTGGATACATAGATAATGATTTTGCAGGCAATTTGAATGATAGGAAGAGCACTTCTAGTTTTGTGTTCCATCTTGATTCAAGTGTGATTTCATTGGCATCTAAGAAGTAGCCCATTGTGACACTTTCATCAACAGAAGCATAATATGTAGTAGCAACATCAACAGCATGCCAACCAGTGTGGTTAATAAGATTATTTGATGGACTCAAGCAAAAACAACAAGGATCGACAACAATATATTGTGACAACTCCTCAACGATTGCACTATCCAAGAATAATGTGTTTCATGAGAAGAGAAAGCATATCAATACTAGATATCATTTTATTAGAGAACTTGTGAGCAATGGAGAAGTTCACTTGAAGCCTTGTAAATCTAGTGATCAATTGGCTGATATATTTACTAATTCATTAGCAAAAGACGTGTTTGAATTTCATAGAAGAAACTTGGGTGTTGTAAGCCTAGCTGAGACATAGACCAGCGAGCATGTTTGAGTTTTCATGAGTCATGTTTTAGTTTAGTGGTCGTAATTAAGGGGGAGTGTTAAAATAAGATAATTACTCCCACATGAGGAGTTGGCTAAAATTAGAGAGTTAGTTAACTGAGTGTTGACTGTTGATTGTTGAAGCGTTGAGTCAATTCGAGTTAAGTGATACACGACTTTTAGTGTGTGGTTGCACGTCAAGATATTTTAGGCAAGTCGCTGGTCGAAAAGGTTTAAATACCGTTCACCGAGTTCATTGTAAGAATTAAGTTTTCGGTGATTAATAGAAGAGTCGCAGCTGCTTTGTGTGTGATTTATGTTTTGTTTCCTCTTCCTTTCCAACAAAATATGGCGAAAAAATTTGAGGTGAAATCTTCATTTGAGTTATTTAAACTAGTTTTTTGATTGTATATATATATTCAACATCCTGAATAACCTCTAGGGCACTTTGATTGTGCAGTAGTTACCTATCAAACTTGTGATTTCAATAAATTCCTGCTAAATTTTAGAGAAATTAGACTAAAAAACCCACTCGAAAAGCCTCAAAAATCTCACTTAAAAAAACTCAATTTTTATAAGCTAAATAAATAAAAAAATGCCAAAATCATGAAAATGGCATTGTGTAAATATATATATATGGAGGTCCAACTTCATATACATATGTGTGCGGAGTGTGGAGAAAGCCTCACCCCCTCCTTTTTACCTTTGCACCTCCCCACATGGGCTCCTCGGCAGTCTGCATATAGGCCCCACCTCCTAGTTTGTAGCTCCACACCTCCGCACATGGGCTCCTTCGCGCACCTCTTATTTTATTTTATAAGAGTTGTTGTAATAAATTGTGTCTCTTTTTGGTGCGGAATTAAAAGGATTGGGTAAGTGGTCAACAACAATTTATATCAATGATGTGGATGAAAAAATTAAGTTCGTCTTTAGTGAAGCAGAAGCTGGTTGATCTGTGCAAGGATTCTGCGAGTATATGTATAGCTATGACAACTCTCACAAAGCATATCGAGCAGCTGGAGGCAAAATTCATGCCCCACTTCCTAGGACAAGTCTTCAAATATCCTCGTAAATCCATGGGTTCTCACATCCATGCGATAACTCTCTTTGAATTAGCTCCTTGAAAGCCCATAACAAATTTATTTTATCATGTAAGCATGATCATGCGCACACTCATAATGGCTCTGAATTCGAGCTCAGTGAATTCGAACAATGCTTTATGAAAAGCCTGTGCAAAGCTTGTTCGCTCCATATCTAATTCTATTATCTAACACGCCAGCTTAGCTTGTTTAAAAGAGCAACTATTTAGAGATTTATGTAATCGAGTTGCAGAAACACCAAGGTGCATGCATTCTCTGTTGGAGTCGCATAACTGGAAGTTCGCGCCAGAGGAAGTGATAAACGAAGTCTATTATGCACCTTAAAAGTAAAATAAATAATGTAACCTTAAAAGTAAAATAAATAATGTTGAATACACAATGCTATTAGTTTTCATTGTGCAGAGAACCTTGTGCGGAGAGATTTTAATTGTGTGGGGGAGCTTTATGTTCTATGCCGAGAGCTTTATGTACAAAGTTTTCAATTTGTAGAGTTTTTTCTGCATTTTGTACAATACATGGTATATATATATCTCAAGATATAAATTAAATTATTTCCTCTTTTCTGTCAAACTACCTTTTAGAATGATATTAATAATTAATAAAATTAATCATTTATTAACATATGAACACACTTTTAATAAATACAATCTATATATTTAATCAAGAATAATAAATTAATAAGATATTTGTATTTATATTAAAGAAATCATTCAAACAATAATTAATTAACATTAACCTTTTAAATAACCTTTAGTATATTATTAATAATTTATTAATAATCTCTTTGGTTCTATTCGCTCTGTTTTAATGGTCCTAACTTCTTTTATTTCTAACGAATAGAATATTAAATAAATAATAATAAATATAATTTTGGCCTGGGTCATTGAGTCAAAAATAGCCGCTAGGTAGTCAAAAATAGCCGTTAGGTAACCGTTGGAGTCTCTGCTATGTCTATTTAACATGCTAGGCTTGATCTGTTTTTTCAACTTGTCCTAACGATGAACCACACTAGTTGGTTCGAAACGCGTCGATAAAGGTCTTTTTCATGTGATTTACGCCGAAGCTCTTCTTAGAAGAATTATTTTATTAAAAATGATCTGTAACATGATTCGTGGTCTAATTTTACATGTTATTGGCCGCCATTGTATGGGAAATTGAGCCATGTGCAGTATATAGGTCACATCACCAATGAAAAATTGTTGGGCATGTTATTGGCCATTGCTAGAGAGTTGTATATTTTGAGGACGCATATTTAATGTGATTGTATCCAAACATATAATATTTGGAGATGCACACTACCGATGAGTCCATAAAAATACATTGGTCGCGTCATTTTTGCTGAGTTGTTTTTAAAGTAGTAGTTTAATTAGCTGGAGGGATTGCTCAGAAAGTTATGGAAATTTCAGTGATATTTAGAGAAAATTTGGCAAGGATTTTTGTAAATTCAAGTGATAGTTGTTAAACTTCAAAATTTGAAGTGTCTTAGATGTCTTTGATGGTGCTGAATTCAGTTCCACCATCAAAAACACGATTCAAACACTACCTTTACAAGATTTTTTGAAAATATTTTTGCCCAAATTCCAACATTTTTAATCGTCCAAACAATTCCTCCGCCTCAATAAACGACTCCATTTCTAAACACCACACTTATTGATGACGTCTTCCAGACATATCCCTATAGTTCTAGATTGGTTAGATCCTGCGCTTTCGTCAAATCCATGAAGGGCGGCAAAATCCATCTTTTGCTAATTACAACTTGCGGAATTCCAGCTTGTCGGAAAATTGAATTTCGAAGGAAGGATTGAAGTTATGATCACAAGGCTCATGGACAGGTAACGAATACAGTAGATATAGCAATAATATCCTTAAAGGCTCATGGACAGGTAACGAATACAGTAGATATAGCAATAATATCCTTAAATGCCCAAATACCAGTCTAGGTCATGGGGCGGTATATTTATATATGTAAAGATTTTACAACTTTTGAGGATATGTTAATATTTTATTATATTGAAACTTTTGCTAAGGAACTGATAAAACACATGCCAAGTGTTATATATATATATATATATATCGATGGAAGGATATTTTAATACTCTATTTTATAAGAACTTTGACCATGGAATTATAAAAGTTCGAACATATTAATATATAGAGTTACAAAGGTCTTAAGTTTAAATTTTTGGTGCAAATTAATTTTTTTTTTTTTACTTAATAATTTTTTATATTTATTTTAAATTTTTTTTTTTATTTTAAAATTTATGACAATTTTTCAATAAATTTTCACATTCACATTAAATTAATCATTTATTTTATTTTTATTTTATTAAATAAATTTTCACATTACATCAAATTAACATTTATTTAATTTTTATTTTTATTAGATAAAGTTTGCTTGGAATAGCTTAATTGGCAATGATCGTGGAAATGAAGTCTCACTGAACTGGACGTCCTGGGTTCAAATCTTGTGCTATCCCCCCATCGGGGTGAGAAGTTGGACATGATGAAGATGTAGTCCTACAAAAAAATAAAAAATAAAAAATTTCAAAATAAACACAAGCATCTAAATAAATATTAGTAAAACTTCTCCAAAATGGTTTAAAAAAAATATTTTTTCACACTTTGTCAAATGTTTCATGATTTTGGCCATAAACATGTTTTCATAAACAATTATAATTTTTCACACTTCCTCAAATGTTTCATGATTTTGACCATAAATATGTTTTCATAAACTGTTAACTAACAATTAATAACTTATTGTTTATTATAGAACAGTAGGCAACCCAAAATTTATTGTTCGTACTGTTAAATATAGATATTGCATTGAGTTTGTAATCAAAATTATATTAATTTAGAGTTGACTGAAAATTTTTGTAAATTTTTTATAATTTTACTTTGCATATTTTATATAGTAACTAATTCTTTTAATATATTGATAGTTTCACTAATTTTTTATTAAGCTGCAGAAAAAACTACTATATAATACGAAACTTGTGATTAAGAATGAGTAGTGAAGTGAGCAACTATTTGTTAAATTACCTCATAGTATCATTGTGATGGCTTCGATACCATGTGATGTTGAGGAATTAAAGAATCATGGCTTTTTGTAAGTGATTGTCATTTTCTAATTTGTTTGGGAAATTATTATTTCTTTAACCCTTGGTAATAATTTTTTTCCCTTTTAATAAATATTATAAGAAATTCCAATAAAAATGATTATTATTTCTGTTTTAATAAACATTTTAAGAAATTCTATTATCCTTAGATTAGTGCTTTTATCTTGTCCTCAAAATCCATAAAGGCATTGGTAAATGTATGTGGTTGTTTAATAATTAAAAATAAATTAATCAAATTAATTTCTTTAGCATTTTTAAGTTTGTATATTAGATTAGGTTATATTTAGTTGTTGATTTTTTTTTAAACTAAAATGAAGAAGGCTAAACATTTTATAGTGTTGTTTTTTTTGTTCTTTTTATCACTGTAATTTACTCAAGTAATTTTTTTTTTCTTTTTTCTTTTTTTCTTCTGAAATTTGTAATTTTAAATGGATGAGATTGTTGTTTTTAATGTAAAAATGGACTCGCCGCCCTTAATATCCATAGTGCAATTATTTATGTAATGTTGATAATTGATATTTGCAATTCCATCAATTCAAAACAGTTCTTATCAAAATTTAGGTCAATCTCTCTTTCCCTTCCTATTATTTTCAACCCACAAAAAAAACAACTTATAACCCACCAAAAATACAATTTATATCATGTTTAAATCAAGATAAAGAATCAAACGTAATAGTTTTTAACATTTATTATAGAAATAAAGAGAAGCTATACCTCTTCATCCACTTATGTGGATAAAAAAATATATAAAATACAAAAAACATTTAATTACATGGATAGGCGTTCATTTATGTGGTTTTTCCTCATGACACTATTGAAGATTCATCGTCATCCTCAACAGGTGTCTCTTTTTATCTTTATCCTCATGATGCACAAAAATTGTGAAACTTCACCTTCTTACTTTGGCAACATCGGTTACCCCACTGATGTATGTGTCTTTAATTTACATATTTTGAAAATTAAACTTCTCAACTGACCTAGTTAAACCCATTCACTAGGACACCTAAACTATATAAAACAATATTTCATGATCTGGAAAAGTCCTGCAAATTTTATGCAAATTTACAAATTTAAACCTATGTTTTTTTCACACTTGCATTCCTTAAACCTGAAGTTAAGAGTTGCATAACAATGCTTTGCATAGGGTATTGGATAGTAGTTGAAACATTGGAGCAAAGGTTCAAAAGTTAGAACCATGGAAACATCTTTGTTGTGGATGTGACATGGCTTAACAAATAGAGTAACTACCCATCATGAACAAGTACATAGCTAATGGTAGAGCCCACTGCTAGGAACTAGTCCCTGTTTCATGCCCAGGGAAGGCCGAGCCAATGTTGTTGTTGCTAGCATCAAGAAGCCACAAGTTTAGAGGGAACTATTATGGGTGTCATCATGAAAAGGCATAGCTTATTGTTAGAGAAACCTGTTGGTTGGGTGTAGGTGCAGGGTTCAAATCCTAGCCCGTCTGGTTTCCAACATCAATATTATTCCAAACACACTTCGAGACATCTGGTGTATATGACTTTTCAAGTTATAAGACTATTTACCTATAGAGGGTTCACCAAGCAATAAATCCTTATGTGTGATCTCTACTACCATATTTCCTCTACAACATGTTTTTATTAATATCTAATTTCATTCAAGCAATTTTCCATTTGGAAACTTTGTATATAACTACTAGCTTAAAGGGCCCCGTGAATAGGCGGTGGTGTGGAGCTCCCAAGCAACTGAATGCATGGCTAATAAGCATAGAGTCAAATTTGGAAAAGCTTGAAGCTTTCATAGATACAAAATAACATGCTTAAAGTTTAGGAACATACTTGGTCTAGAAACTTATTTTATTTTCTTCTAGTTTGAAAAGGATTGAAAGGATAACGATCCCACCATTTTTTCTACTCTTATTCATTATCTGCATCTCCAATGGGTATCTGCATTCAAAGAGAATGAATCAAAGTCTTGTTGTTTATATCCCTTGTTCTCCACAAAGCAGAGAGTAAAATCTCCACAAGTTCTTAAATAAGACAAATTGTCCATAAAAAATTACATTGGTTCTTACATTTTCCCATTGATGGTATGCTCAAGAGTATGAAACTGAGTCTCATAAAGTTCATAGAGAATACCATCAATATATAGAAAGCCACCCTTCCACTTCAACTGCAATAATCACAAAAACATGAACCCAAACCTCACAATGGCCCAAGCAACATGTGAGGTTGATCAACAATTTTATACTATTCCTGATAAAGTTCCCATTATTTACAATTGTAATTGGTGTCAAATGATGCATTATTTGCATAGTACCCATTTGTCTGCACTTAGAAATATTAAAGGAAAGGATTTTGATGGGTGACTATTTAGCTCTTATGTTGCTGCACAAAAACAATTCTTGCAATAATTTGCCCCGTTCACTTGGACCAACATCACTTCAACATTCATAATACCATTCTAGTTCTGAACACCCATCATTAAAATAAATGAATGTATGTTTTCAATGAGAACTACCTCAACTATAAGACTTCCTTAAGATCAGAATTGAAAGTAAATTAAAAAAACCAACTTAATCAAATATCATAACGTAGTTCAAATTAAAAACACATCTGAGTTAGAATTTATCAATATATTTGATAAAAAGCGTTGATTTCTAAGGTATCAATTTTGTGGTTGAATGGTCTAGTTAGGAAAATTTCTAGTTCAACAAAATGAAGAAAAGCCCTAAAAAAAAATGATAATTCTTACTATGACTTAACACTAATGTCTAATTTCCCTTTTGATAGCCTTTACTTCAATATTGGCCAACTTCAATAGTGAGCCTTTGGCAATTGAAATCTTTTCGCTGCAAGAGATGTGATGAATTAAGGATTGAATCAAATTTGAAGCATAGTATGGAAAGATTTGGGAACCCAACAAAGAACCAAATTGCATTACCTGTTGGGAGGTGGCACTAAAAATGGTGATTAAACTCACACTCGGTATGAAGCAGAGGAAAAGTCTCATTGCAAATTTTGGCATGGATCTTCTTATCTTAGAATGGTTTCATTCTCACAGACACACAACACACAAAAGAAGGTTGTTATGACATCTGACAACAAAGAAAAGATAGTGTGCATGGTTGTAACGTGATCTTATCCACGTGCAAGGAAAGAGAGGGTTTATTGTTTTCTACGTGTCAACTCAAAGAATTGAATGTGTCACCATAACCATTGGAGCTTTGTGATACCAACTATTTTAATATTAAGGCGTAGAAACAAAATCATTAAAACTTATCATTCATATACAAGGTATTTAATACATTAAAAGCCTGTCGTGTATTTGATTTTAATGGATTAAATAAAAATATATTTAACAAATAATTAGAATTCTAATTTTAAATTTATTTATTTAATATAATTAAATAACAATGTATTTATAAAACAATTCATTTTGATCGAATATTTAAATTTTTAAATAATTCTAATATTAATTTTAAAATTTTAAAATATAAAACTAAATTTTATAATGAAGATTGAGAAATGCAGTAAATGCATCATATTTTTCTTGGCAGACATATCTTCACACATTTCTATATAAATTTAATTTATAAAAATATTATTTGATACTCCTAAATTTATTAAATTTGAAATGATTTTAATGAGAGATTTTCTGTATTTGAGTAGGTTAATTTGTAAAATATTTAAATTCTAAAGAGTTGTGCTTTCACGTCTTCGATTTGAATAAAAATGTTAGATATATAATATATATAATTCTTTAAAGGTTTTCACATCCATATTCACATTTGTGCCTATATCCTTGTTTTCCACAACACCCGTTCTTTGTCACTCTACATTCATCTACACTTCTATTAATATACCCTTACACCTTTTGGTGTAAATGCTAATTATATTATCTTACATGCAAACAATGACAAACAATATGCACTTTACCACTCTTTTACACAATGATTAACAATATTTCCTCTCATGATTTCACTAATTTGCATGTCCATCTTTAATGAACATTCATTACATTAATTTCACTAATTTACATGTCCATCTTTAATAAACATTCAATACATTATTTCATATAGTTTTTTTTAAGTAGTTTAAAGTGATATTTTTGTGTGTACAACTTGTTATCTTGCATTGTTTTATCATGGAACAATGAAGTAATTTTCATCTTACATTTTCAATATTTTTCATGCTTAACAACTTGATGTCTATTTTTTCTATTAAGTTATATTATTCAATTTATACAACTCAACAATATTTAAATCCATAAATACATAAACATATGTTTTAAAACAGTTATTTATTAATCGATTAAGATATATTTTAAATCATTTTGGGATGCCTTTTAAAGTTAGTAAAGAACTAGATAGGTGGTGTTGTTTTTTTTAGGTTAGATAGGTGAGACTGTTCATGGGGATGAACTGATGATTGATCACAACATCACACCCATTTATTGCCAATCTTAGTCTCCATGGGTTATAAAAAATTTATAGTTATTTTAATTTCTAATATTAAAAAATATATTAGTTTAGAAATATAATTATTTTAAAACTATTTTAAAATAATTTAATTATATTTTTTTAAAATTTTTAAATTTTAAATTTAATTTTTAATATTTTTATTTAAAAAGTGAAAATTTTATTATAACATTTAGTCCGACTATAGATGATAAGTATTTTTTCTAGGGCCTTTTTTTTTATCAATTTGGCCCAAAATTAAGTAGAGATTTTTAAGAATCACTTTGGGTTGTTTAATCTAAAAAGACTTAAGTGCTTTAAAGGTTTTTAAAGGGTGTTGGATCCATTTATACATTCAAATGTGCAATTTAAACAATAATAAATCACAATCTTGCTCAAAATTGTATTGTCCATTTCATTTATTAATTAGAATGTAGCTATTAATAATTTAAACTTAATTTAAATATTTATAAAACTAAATCATAAACATGATAATTAATATTTATGTAACTGAACATTATGATTTTAATCCCAAGTATATACATTAATTAAATTTCTTACTTTAATGATACTATTAATTTTTTTAAACTCATGCAAAATCTTGGAATACAATAACATTTACTCATTATGATTTATGAATTATTTTAATCAATGTAAGTGTGTATCTATCAAGCACCTGAAGGGATCAAATCTCTTGAGGTGCAAATTTCTTCTATAGTGTAAAACTTGAAAAATGGTTTGCACCTCAAAATATTTGATCTTCTAGACTCCCGATATATCGTACGTTAAGATGAATTTATGATATTGACACATGCACACACAATGTCTCAACTCCATGAGTATAGAAGGAATTATACAACTTTTTCATTCTGAAAAACACACAAATAAAATGTTTTTGTTTAAGTAATACAATTCTGACCAAAATGTAGAATAGTTAAACCACATGAAACATTCTAACTATTAAAAAAATAAATTATATGCATAGTTGACATTGAAATATTGTATTCAACATT
>APFE030846372.1:0-15887 GCA_000404065.3 Pinus taeda
CTATTGCCGTCAAAGGTTTATATTTTCTAACTCCAATTTTATCAATCTATATAAGGAGTTCTTTATTGAGCTTTCCATCTCTTCCATTGTCTCTTCCATTTCTTGACAAATGTAGCCACTAGAGTGTTTACAATTAATATTCAAATAGTGGAGTCGCCAGGGTGATGAATGATAATGGGGGTTTGTGGAGTCGCCAAGGTGATGATGAATGCAATAAGAACCTCTTTATTCACCTACGCAAAGTGTGCTAAACTTGTCATATCCCAAGGGGGAAATCCTTCAATACATTCCATGGCAATGGCACCAAAAGATGTTGTAGCTCCCAGAGACAACCTTGGATTGGTTACAAGACCAGTGCCTGGGCACATCTAGATTTGTGTGTCTAAAATGATTTGCAAGAAACTGGAGACATCACTTATGTTCTACTGATCCAGATTTAAACAGGAATGCAAAAAATTACAGAGATAATCATAAACAAAAAGATGCAGTGGAAATAATACTTCATTTCATTAATGTAAAACACTGAGATATGCTTACAAACAGAAAATGGAAATAAATAGCTAAGGCGATGGTAGCTTATCTCTGAGAAGAGATGTGGTGGCTAACTGCCTCTAGACGTTACAATGAGGCTCGAAGGCCTATTTATTGTTGAGAAACAATGGAAAACTCTTAGCCTCCCAAAACCTAACCCTAGAAGATGAAACACCAAATTGTGGGCCTCGTTTGGGTAAATTGGTACATCAATTTCCCAAGGCCGTAACTTTGGCATACGATCTTGGTTTGACGCGTACAATAGCTCGTTAGAAAGATCTATCTGAGCACTACCACTTTGGGAAGGGAAACATGGGTCCATGGACTCAGGACCCATTTTGCCCCTAGATTTCCCAAAAAAACGTCGTTTAGGGCCTCAAAACGGCTTTGGAAGTTCAGGACCTAAAAAACTGCTAAAAATAGTAAACTGTGCTACAGTTTAGGAAACTAAAAAAACTGAAAGAGACAGTTGTGGGGGTCCAAATGGGATAGGTGGGTAGCAACCAACATCCACCTAGATCATATATATATATATAGGAATTGGGTTGGTTCATTCATACAAAGATATGAGTTATGTATTTCGGGTATTTCTTCTCGTACACAGCTCACAGAAATATAACATAAAGGAGTGGAGGCCGAGTAGTTTGAGGACTTACAGGTTAATAAGATTTATAGAGAAAATGGAAGAGGATAAGGAGAAAGGATAACTCATCATCTAGATCTCACGGCATCAAGAATTATATATTTGACACATAGAGCTTGAAGTAAGTAAGAAATCCTATACTTATTTGAGTTACAAGAAGATATAATGGACTGAAGGGAAAATGGGTGTTATGATTCATGTAGCGTAGTTTAAAGAGGTGGTTTTAGAAATCCTCACAGGCACATGCATCAACCAATCAATACACGTGAATCTATAAGGAGGTAAGAAACATTTCTAGCTTCTATAATTGCATGAATTCAAAAGAAACATGAACATAATGGGTTTTAAAAGAGAGAAAAACATATTGTAATACTCAAAGAGGGAATCACCACCATTTCTTCATATTCTTAAAGATCTGTATCTTAAAATTATACAATCTGAAACAACATGTCTTTTTCTTGTAGATTTTTTGAACCTGAATGAAGTCTTGCTTCCTCCTATTTATTTTGGAGAGGGGCACATGGACATTCATTACAAAAAAATACCTTTGGCCGAGTCTCAACTATCAGGTTGACTACCTGTCTCGGCTGCGATGGCTCTGTGGCCCAAAAATATTACGGAATTAATGACCACATTGAAAGAAGGCATGTTACAGGACAAAAATAAGTCAACAACCAGACATAAAAGTAAATGAAAAGCCTTTTTTCCCATCATGTGATCTCCTTTGCCTCACACTGTAATTTTCTCTCGGTATGGCCTCCTGTGCTGCTCGACTGACCTCGTCGCTTTTGCCTTTACTGCTTGAATGCCTTGTTATGTGGAGTATGGAGTGGGTTGATTGTAAGTGCCTGTTTCAGTGGTCCTTCACTGTGTATAGGAGTGAGGCTCCATGACGAGTCATTTAATATTACCGAGCCCCCCATACTGTCTTCAACACTCTTTATCATACTTACTTTAATGCCACAACTGTTGACCCATCCGCCTTAAGAGCCATGTAGCATGTTATTGGGGTTGCGCGACAGCGAGACTTTTAATCTTGAAAACATTGCAGAGCGGTGGGCTCTGATGCTCCTTGTCCCCTTTTGGTTTAACCCCTTTCTTCTTTTCTTATCAGGCTCCTATCCAAGGCATTTTTCCTTTGTTTTATGAAATCTCGCACTTCGGTGCTTTCCAAGCGTTGCCATTGCTATTTCCCCATGAACCTTGTGATCGCTGATTTGCGGGGTTGGGCCCACCTGAAGTATCACAATCACAGCACCAGAGAGGGGGACCTTCTACATTCTTTCTCAGCACTGGTTGCCTGTCTAGACGCGGGATCTTTATAAGCCAGATCACATAACATATTGCGTCTGGTAGGATCCCTGCTTATCGCAAGTGCAAGCCTGGAAGGAACTCTGGTGTAGGAGAACTTTAACCTATGCAACCACCGATCACCAATCTACGGGGGGTGATGTCATCACTACCACGTGTCACCTTGTGATTGGTGACACATGTCACCCAGAAATGCCCCCATAGGACCCTGAAAATGCCAAATCTGTGTGCCACATGTCACATGTACTGCCACATCAATAATGACGTTAGCTGTCATGTCAGCTATAAGGGTCAATAATATCCACCATGTGGACCTCTAGAGGAGAGAGAAAATGTCCTTCCTGGCCTTGGTCTATTCGTGAATTCCTTTGTTAAATAGAATCGACCCCTTCTTGGCGATCTAACACTATATCACAAATCAACGACATCGCAAGATTTTTAAGTTAGAACCTCTCCGCCACGCTGATCACTAATTTTCCAGTCTTGCGGGACTATGATATTATAGGATGCAGGACTTTGACATGGCTGATTTGTTCATTTCATTGTGCCTGGGGCCCCAGACCTCCGATAAACCCTACTGCCACGTGGAGGATAGAGAAAGGGCCTGCTTGTCCTTGTCTTTGCATGCATTTCCTTTGTTAAACTATTTCGGCCCTCCTTGGCAATTTCACATTAAATCGGTGGTTCCCCTGCACAATTCCTTAAGGATGGCCCATCAAGTATTGCAGGGACCATGCAGGATTGCGGGATGCAGATTTTCCCACCGCTGATCGTTGTTAAGCCTATGAACTCCTAGGGCCCACCGATATGCCCGATAAGCCAATGTACGAGATTGAAATGATACGAGATGCGGGATTGCGGGACTATGGGGTGCCCAATATGCTTGACTTACTATGCCTAGGGTCCTCTAATAAGCTCTTTTCCTTCATTTTAAGGCAACAAAACTCTTGATCTTCAACAGGCCATATCTTCTGATCCAAAAGTCTATTTTGGGACTTCTATATATTGTTGGAAAGCTCATTCCGGGCACTATTAGATGGACTGGGACTGACTTGGCACTAAGAGCTTCTGTGGCCTAGGGATGTGGCTTCAAACTTCACTTCTCTTGGGCAACCCTAACCAAATGAAACCCACAATGTAGTGAGTGACAACACATGGGATACTTGCCTAAATATCCTTTGGATTTTATTTTTGGCAAATATGTTGCTATTAAAGGTCATAACAACATAGACAAAGCAAGAAAGTTCATTGAACAAATACAATTAGTACACCAAAACGTTCAAGGATAGCTTAAGAAAAGTAAAGGCAAGTACAAAGCAAGGCACGAAAAGCATTGTCAAGATCACAAGTTCCAAGTTGGAGATGAAGTTTGGCTTCACATTAATAAAGAGAGGCTCCAAGGAGAAGGTAAAAGTCTCAAACCAATTAGATATGGTCCATTCAGAATTTTGGAAAAGATTGGTAACAATGCCTTCAGGTTGGATTTTCCTTCATATATGCAAATTTATGTTATTGTTAATGTTGAGAATTTAAGGTTGTATGAGCCTCCTTTGATTGAAGATAAAGGAGAAAATATTCAAATCCCATCTATTGAAGAATTTTCTCGAGAATTCCATGATGTGCTTCAGTAAGACACTATACTTGACAGAAGAAAAAGGAAAACAAAAGGGAAAGTATCGATTATCTCTGAGTGGGGCTCAAGGGTACAATACCTTCAAAATCCAAATGGATAGAGGTTGGAAATGTGAGGGAACTATACCCTCACCTACTGAACAATTGCAACTGATCCTTTTTGGGTCCAAAAGGCTTCTAGTGCGGAGGAGTAGGTGCTCAAAATTAGGCTCAAAAATAAAAGTGTCAAAATCTTGGTAAACTTTGCTTCAGATCGAAGAGCTCGTCATTCTGATTCCAATGATGTGAATGACACTCAAATCTGAGCTCATATGCAGAAGTTAGAGCAAGTCAAAGTTTAGGTTTGACTTGGACACATGGCAGGATTGGATGATGTGGCAAGGTCCTTCAACGAATGAGGAGGCGCCAAGTGGCAAGCCACCATTGGCTCCTGCATGTCGCAAATTGCAATCGTAGGCAGGTTGACATTAAAACTTGGTTCCCGAGCAGGGAAGGGTTGCGATGCGATAAGGCAGGCGGGAAGGCATTCAAGAATCGGCTGGAGGCATGATGCGATGGATCGCAATCGCACATCGGAAAAGGGAGGACTTATAAAATCCCCCACCCCATTGGTAATATCAGGGTTGCGATGTGATATCGCAATCACATATCACAACAGGACAAGTCCTACATTTGTATAGGACCATTGGTTTTCTGTCGATTGTGATATCCCAGATGTGATAAGGTTAGGCTGCAGTTTAATGTCCTGTCGGGTCCATCGTATCGCAATCGCACATCACTCACCACGTTCACAAACCATAAGACTTGCTAGACTTTGCTGATTGTCATTTGTGATGGACAGTCAGTGCCGACGAATTATGGCTCACCACGTGGCAAAATTCTCGCTCGATTAGCGGATTTTTGGAGCGAAAATGTGGGTTCCTGTCAGATGTGGAGAAATTTGTGAAGCGAATAATGGGAAAACAAGTGGAAGTCATAACTTCATCATTTTTCCACCAAATTGGATGAAAAAAGAGGCTAGATAGCCATTTTTTAGTATTTTGGACTGATTGGAGCAAGTTTCAAAAGCACTTGAGCATTGTAAACACAAATTTTTACATTTTTGAGCATAATAGAGAGGCCCAAGCCATTGGAAGCTAGACCAAGGAGACGTAGCCCAGGAGGGGTGAACTACTTTATCATGTGCTTTTTGTAATGTGTTTTTGATGATGTTTTTACATGTTTATGCTGTTCTTCAGTTTCTGGGTTATGTTAAATTACTTATAAAATTAACATAAAAACTCTTCATTTCACTTGCAAAAAATTCATGAATCTTTAAGCATAATGAAAGCATTTTGTTAATAATCTGAGGAAGATCTTAGCACTGCAAACTAATGCTCTAAATCAGATTAGAGGGACAAGATGAGGTAGAAGGAAGTCAGTAGAGATAAACAATGGAAGCACTAACTTTGATAGGTTTTGGTGCCTTCATCATGTGGGAAGCACTAACTTTGATAGGTGGAAGCTACATATTTAATGGTTGTGGCTTGCCACTTGATAACATTTCAAAACTCTTTACCACCTCTAACTACATAAGTTTCCCTTGTATGTGATTTTTCTTGTGCAACATCAAAATTAAATAAATAAACTTCCATGAGGGAAAAATTATGCAAATTGTAAACACATAATTTCATATGAAAAATATGAATCCCACCTATATATCTTCCCTTTGCAATGCCCAATTTTCAATTATTCACAAATAGTAGGTGCAAATCCTATATGTTTGAATAAAGAAACCATGAAATGTATTTCACTAAGTAGAAGGAAAGTTTAGTAGGTCAAACATGGGAAACAATGATGCAACAATTCATCAAACATCCACCAATCAAATCTTTGTGGGTGCTTCATATCGGTGATGTGTGGTGGGTTGTAATAGGTTATAGAACAAGGATACATGGAAATGTTCCATAGGGAATTAGAAATGATGAAATATTGGAGAAGAATAGGCCCTTTAGGAATTAACAATTCTAATCATTCTACTTTTAAACCTTTCCTAGTAATCATCATTGAAATTTGACTAAGTAGTGGCTGGTTAGATTGCAATTTCCATTTCTTAAATTGTATTTTTGAATGCATTAAGGGAACAATGCCTTGAAAAACCCCTATCACACCTGACTTATGTAATTGTAACAACTCATATTTGTGAAACCTATTGTAGCCAAATCCTACCAAGAAAAAATGATAAATATTTTTCAAGAAAAACTCATAGGATGTTTTCTATCTCATATGGAGGACAAAATTTTCATTGGGGGCTATGATATCACGTGACAAATTCCTTTTTAATTTTTTGTTGAGATTTTAATTTTATTAATATTATTGGGTTTTATCCCAATCTCCAACCAAAGTCCACCAATCTACAACCATAGCCCATAGAAGACACCAAGGCAGGAGCCCAAGGCCAAGTGGAAGTAACATTATATGTGCACAACGCATTGGAAGGCATTGTGTATGATGGTAAATGTAAAGGGTACATTGTTGCCTCATATATGTGGGATATTTGTTTTGAAAACAAATATGCATGTAAATAGTGCAATTTTGCAGTCAAGGAAGGTCAAGGTATTAATTGTTCTACAAAAGTTGCTCTATACACAAGATGAAAGGCAAGAAATTTAATACTTGTAATTATTTGATAGAGTGAATTACGGTAGGTTTGGGAGAATATAAAGGATACCAAAATTGGAAATGGTGTTTACCTAATTTGGAGGAGCAAGTTGGAAAATGTATGCTTATTTTAGGAATGGTGAATTCAGTTCAACGAATGAGTAGACAAAATTCAATCTGACATGGATTAGGATGGTGGGATATAATGGCTTATGTAGATGAAGATAAGAATTTGAGCTTTCAAGGTTACTTAAACTAAAATTCGTAGACTAGTGCGTCACCTAGTTGGATGTGTAATTAGAGAATTAATAAGATCAATTATTTCCCACAACCCTGCAATTATGGAGGCATTTGGTTCACTTTCACAAAAAAGAGGAGTTTCTGATGTGGCACATGAACAATTGGTTAACATTGAAATGCAAAGGGCTTCTTTATTATAACTTGAGATATCCTACGATGCAAATGTTGAAGAAATCACTAAATGGAAAATGTCACCTAAAATGGCTATCGAAAAGTGTAGGGAAACCTTTCTTGGGGAGAAGCAGAGAGCTTGCAAGTCAAGCCTAGCTAGATAAACAGAAGGATGCATGGGACCAGTGAGATTCTCAAGCTTCGACACTTATGAAGAAAAAGACAAGTGCACGTGGTACTTTTCTCGCAACTGAACAACAATTTGAGTCTCTTATAACTATTGAACACGATGGAGACATGCATCCTATAAGGGGTAAAAGTTTTACTTGCAACATTTGCTAGGCCATTCTCTAAACTGGAAACCTACGATTGAAAGTTTCCTTATTTTGGGCATGAATCCTCCTTCAGAAAGAGCTAAGTGGGTCAGACAGAGATTGTCACTTCTACTTTTTCCGGATTTGAGTCAATCTTGAAGGTCACTAATATTTTAAAGGACCATACATTCTTTGTGTGGAAGCTTGGTACTATCAATGCTTATCTTGATTCATGTATATGTAATGTTTCACCAACTATAGATCATACCTTAGGTTTTAACCAAACAGTTAGCAGTGAAAAGAGAAGCTCTATGCACAACTAATGAATTTGTTGCATTTTTATGAGGAGATTGAGATAGGTGACCATGTTGGCACTCAAATTAGTGATGATAATGTTTTTCTAGTGAATTTATCTCAACTTCAAGATGTTCATGTTTTGGTTTTAAAGGAGATTCCAAAACTCTGAAATCTAGTATTGACCAACATGGGCTCAATTGAAAAATCATAATGATTTGGTGGATGTTGCTTGGATGAAGAGTTTGAAGCATGAGTTGACAAAAATTAGTTAACTTTTGTGTGAGTACCAAAAGAAATCAATGTTTATTATATTCCTTTTCCAGATGACCAAATTTTGATGGGTCTACATATCCAAAGTTTAACAAGACTCAAGGTTTCGCAAAATGGTAGCAAAACCAACAATACGATTAATGGACGATCCAGATTTATTGCACCATCCCTACCTCATTTTTCCAAAACCACGAAGGACGGTGGTGAAAAATGGTTTTTGATTTTATAAAACCACTAAGACTTTTAATGATATACACACAACGAATCTGGGACTCACACATAGTTTTCCACTACCACCAAGGTCTCCATACATCTAGCTCATCTCCACATGGCGTGTGACAAAGATCAGACATGCATGGATTTAATATTTTTGTTTTAATTAGAATGCCCGATATATGTTTGTATTGATTTGTTTTTAAAAGGGCCGAAGTTTTATCTTTAACAAGGGGTTATATTTAATATATATGATATTAAATTAATATTTCTTGTAATTTTATTATTTCCAAACACTTCAAAAAAATCATTTTTATAATTGTTTCAAGAATCCGTTTTTGAAACTGATTGAGACAATCGGTCGCAGGGGGAGAAGCAAAAGATCAGAAATGAGTAAAAAGTAGGGGTTTGGAGTGTGAAGCTGATGATGATATGTAATGAAAGCATCTCTCTGAAACTTAAAAATAAATACCAATTTTGCTTCCAATTATTGGGGTAATTGCAAAAATATTTTCTTCTTATGTTTTTATCATTCATTATTGTTTTTATTCCACTAATATGAGTGTAACAACGCAGCAGGTTGATTCAAATCAATTTTATGAATTTTCCTGGAATTAATGGCACTCATATTTTTGGTTTGAATCCCTTAATGGGAACTCCACCATACCAAGCATTCATCCATGTTTCTTGTTCTTTGCATCATTTACTATACAAGGACAAAGGTTGAGATTCTTAAGTGCCTTAGCGATTAAGCCTTGTTTTCTCCATCTGCGTCTAATAATCTATTGACACCCTAAGAACTGCAACCCTCACTTATCTTGGCCAATCCAGTTGTAAATATAGGTTTTAGAATTAGATCACTCATTGTTATTCTCATGGTATATTTCTTCGACCCTATATTTTATTATATTTTTATAAATCTTGTAGATGTCTTGGGCACTAGTCCCTTTGTAGCCAGGAATTTTCTCCATCATTACAAAAAAACCAACAATTCGATTAAATTTCTAGTTGGGTTTTGGGTAAAAGTGATCAGAAAAAAGTATTGAGGAAAAATTCAGTAAATATAATGTTTAGACTATTTCTTTACAACTTCCTTTGGCGTAAGTAGGATACCCTCAACATGGGAAAAGGATTTCCTACGTGAATCCAAATGGTTACAATTATCAAAGATAAGAGGTAAAGTTTTTGGATGGTCCATGACAATTAAGAAGGAATTGAGGGTCATCAATATATTTTAAGGTAATTTTTAGAATTGGGTTAGCAATACAAATCAATGAGAATTGAAAATCACTAGATTGGATGAGATCAATAGGCCATAGTTAATGAAATCACATAAAACAGTATCCTCAGGCATATGCATGGTGCTTCATGCTCATGTTGCTATAAACCCCTGCCCTTGGGCCTCCTTTCCTCTTCCCGACTAGTTTTCCCCATAACCCTCATGTCCTCTTCATAGCCACATTGGACCATGTTATATTACATTTTGAAATAATATTTACATATATTGAGTAAATCTTGGAAGGTACAACCACATGGTACATAGAAAACCTGTTTAGCACAATTAGATTCCCAACCACTCACGAGTTGGGACTTGGCCTTGTGCTATACACTAGGAATTCACATGAAATATTTACATGACTTTCACATATGTTCATTTATTTAAGATCATATGCTTTTACCCTCATCATAATGACTTATTTACAATTTATACATAATTTAATTAAATAGATCCAAGGGGCCAAAGCTAGAGTATAAGCATTGAGATACTCCTATAATATGATAAACAAGGAGAAAAGAACGACACCTAGAGATATCATCCAAGAATAATAGACATTGGAAAATCCTTATGTATGAGCTACATTACTTGCTCAAGTACCCAATGGGACGCATACCAATACTACTCCTTGCCTTGATAGGAGTTGTAGCTTTCAACATAGAAGAAACTACTATATATGCATTGCTAGGTACCTATACTACTAGTGTAGCCCCGTATTGTTATTAGTGCAACCCCCTTATGGTATTTTTGTGCCCATGTAGTCCCCATGTTGTTATTATTGTTCCCCATAGAAGCCCACTATTGTTATTGTTGTGCCCCTACAATATTATTGTTATGTAGGCTCTGATTATATTGGGACCACTTAGACTCCTATATATAGAAATGAGGTACTGTCATTTGTATCATCAAAGAATTTCCCATTTGTGTAATGTAAAGGAGGTTTCACCCTCGAAGAGGCTGAGTTTGAAGTCGTTGATCTATCTTTTCTATCCTTTTGTGAGCCGGTTTCATAACATTTGGTATCAAAGCTTTGGATTCTAGGGTTTCTCTACTCCAAATAGGTCATCATGGCATTTTCGCTGTAAATTTTTCTCTACGAAGTTTCAGAAGCTAAAAGAAAACCTATTTGATCCAAAATTGTGATGAACGTCGAGTCCAAATTTCAGATATTGTCTCGCTATATTTTCGGAGATATGATTCGAGGAAGTTAGGGTTTTTGCAAGCTCCAGAATTCCATCTCAAACAGGTTATCATGGAATTTTCGCTATAATATTTTTTCTGCGAAGGTTCAGACTTTGAAATTATAACCCATTTGAGCTAAAATATTAGTGAATCTCGGGTCCAAATTTCAGATCTTGTTTCGCTATATTTTCGGAGATACGGTCCAAGACATTTAGGGGTTTTGCAAACTCCCAAATTACATTCCAAACAGGCGACCGTGGGAAACTCATCATAACTTTCTCTCTGAGCATAAGATTGAAATTTCATGAGAAGCTACTGAAAGAGGATGGATTTTGATTTTCGGTGTATGTTTTTATGGTCTGAAGGTCGAAACAGTGACACATGGAAGGTCGTACAAGTTAGCTCTACTGAATGAGTCTATAATCGGGTCATTGTAGGAGATTTAGCATAACTCTTTATTGAAGAATCCAATATCGATCAGACTGGTGGGGTTATAAAGAGGACTTAAAGAGCTACCATAGGACACAATTTCAAAACTTTAAGATAATAAATTATAGAGTTACAATCGTTTAAATATTGAGCTCCTAAAAGCAAGAAAAATAATGACTCAAATCAAGAAAATAGAAACACCTAGTAAGCAAAATTGGATGGATGATTTCAAGAATGTGATTGAATCTAAGATAAATAGTTTTATATGTGTCATGGAAGCTAATATCGATGGTATGGAAGCATATTTGAAGAAAGACATGGAAGATTTTAAGAAAGATATGGAAGGTTTGAAGGAAGGTGGGACAAAGATGCTACAAGAAAAGCCTCCTAATGACGAAAAGGTAGTAGAGGAAACTCATGATGAGAAAAAAATAAATGTTACTAATGATTTCATAGAATCTAACATTGGATTGAAAACCCACCATATTCCAAAGATCGATATGAGGAAGTTTGATGGCAAGGATCCCATAACATGGATACTACAGATGGACAAATATTTTGATCTACATGATGTTACAAAAGGTATGTATTGCATCTTTATATTTAGAACCGAATGAATTTTTATGGTATAAAGGGCTTTGTTCTCGTAAACCACTTGTCACTTTGTCAACTTTCATGGAGGAAATGATAGCACATTATGAGGATACAAAGAGAAACACCTTTTTTAGCCAATTGATAAATCTCAAACAAAAGGGTTCAATGGAAGAGCCATTGAGGACTTCCAAAAATTGAATATAAAGGTAAATGATATTCCAGATAAACAGAAGATTGATGTCTTCATAGGGATTTTAAAGGATAACATTCAACATGAGATTCATCTTTGGGAACCTAATTCATTGGAGAAGGCATTCAGGTTGGCAAGAAAAATTGAAAGCAAAATTATGGCAAGAAGAAATCCTACCACTCACAATTATAAAGATGGAAGTGTTGTTGCTCTGAGCCTTGCACAACCTACAAGGTTGACACCACAACAATTGGAAGAAAAAGGAGAAAATGACCTTTGTTATAGTTGTGATAACAAACACACTAAAGGTCATAAGTGTGCTGAGAAGAAATTATTTTACACTGATTGTGAAGAGGAGGAAGAAAAGGATCAAGAAACGCCAAAAGAAGAGGATATACACCAGGAACCAACCCCAAATAAAGAAGAAATGAATCCGACCATATCTTGTAATTCATTGGCGGGAATTACCACTCCTCAAACTCTCAAGATAGGAGATATCAAGAAGAAAAATGATAACCTCACTTTCGCACAGAATCAAATGAAACAATAGGGAGATCAACATCGCAGTGAAAGAAGTTTTGACATAGATGACTGGGTATTTTTATGACTACAACCATATAAACAAATATCCCTCAAGCAAGATAAGAAGGATAATAAATTATCACCAAAGTACTATGGTCCTTATAAATTGATGCAAAAGATTGGTACTATGGCATACAAATTGGAGCTTCCTGCATCTTCCCGAGTGCCCCCAATTTTCCATGTTTCATGCTTAAAGAAGGTTATAGGTGAAAAGGTCTGAGTTCAAACAATATTGTTGGAACTTGACGAGGAAGGAAAAATCATATTTGAACCTGAAGAAGTCACAGAAACAAGAACCTGACAACTACGAAATCAATCAATTTCAGAGTATCTCATCAAGTGGAAGAACTTACCCGCTGAATATTCCACATGAAAGGACGAGAATTTTATACAGAAGCATCCAAAACTACTCAAGCGTTGAGGACAACACTTTTTTAAGGAGAGGGGCATGTTAGGTCCCTATACTACTAGTGTAGCCCCTTATTGTTATTAGTGCAACCCCATTATGGTATTGTTGTGCCCATGTAGTCCCCATGTTGTTATTATTGTGCCCCATAAAAGCCCACTATTGTTATCTTTGTGTCCCTAATATATTATTGTTATGTAGGCTCTGATTATATTAGGACCACTTAGACTCCTATATATAGAAAGGAGCTATTGTCATTTGTATCATCCAAGAATTGTTCATTTGTGTAATGTAAAGGAGGTTGCCCCCTTGAAGAGGCTGATTTTGAAGTCGTTGATTTGTCATTTCTATATTTTTGTGAGTTGGTTTCATAACATGCATCCCTTAAGATTCCTATAAAGGAAACATTGTACATCCTTTACAAGGAGAATTAGTATTCCAAGAAGAAACCAAACATATTCATTACATTTTCATTAATGGGATTAGCAATATAAGGATTGAAATTTTGTGTAAGTTGAGAGTCGTCTGTGTGAGCCTTTTTCATAAAATATAAATTTCATATTTAGTTTTCACTCTATATTTTTTTCAAATAAATAGGTGAACTACCACCAATCATAGACAAACCATCATAGTTAGATCAATACAAGTAATCATTTGTAGACAACATTCATCAATGTTGTAAACTCTCAAACAATCTACTAACAACAAGGTAAATTGAGCGTACTATCTTTGCTTCCACCAAGTATTAACAAACATAGATGGAAATGTTCCATATGGCATTAGAAAATGATGAAAACTTGGAGAAGAATATGCCCTTTAGAAATGAACAATTCTAAACATTCTACTTTTTAAACCTTTTATAGTACATCATCGAAATTTGACTAAGTAGTGGTTGGTTAGGTTTTAATTTCCATTGCTTAAATTTCATTTTTGAATTCATTAACAGATTCAATACCTTGAAAAAACCTATCACACCTCACTTGTGCAATCTCAACAACTCACATTTGCGAAACCACTAATTCTTTTAAATTTCTAGCCAAATTTTGGGTAAAAGTTATCAAAAAAAAGTAGCTAGGAAAAATTCAAAAAGTATAATGTTTACACTATTGTGTTACGAATGCCATTGGCATAAGTAGGATACCCTCAACATGGGAAAATGAGTGTTTACGTGAATCTAAATGGTTACATTTATCAAATATAGGAGGTTATGTTTTTGGATGGTCCATGAATAACCAATAGAGGCACCACTCAATGTCATGATTAAGAAGGAATTGAGGGTCATCGATACATTTTAAGTTTATTTTTTGTAGGTTAGCAATGCAACTAAATGAGAATAAAAAATGATTGGATTGGATGAGATCAATAGGCCACAATGTAATGAAAAAAAAAAAAAAACACTATCCTCAGGCGTGTGCATGGTGATTGATGCTTATTGTTGTATACCCCTTCCCTTGGGCCTCTTTTCCTCTTCCCCGCTAATGAAACCATAACCCTTTTCATGTTGTCTCCATAGCAATGTTGGACCAAGTTATATTACATTTTGAAATAATATTTACATAGCTTGAGTACATCGTGGTATGCACTACCACATGGTACATAGAAAAACATGTTTTGCTGAATTAGATTCCTAGCCACTCATGGGTTAGGCCTTGGGCTTGAGCTATACACTAGGAATTGACATGAAATATTTATATGAATTACACACAGGTTCATTTATTTAAGCTCATACGGTTTGACTCCCATCATCATAATAACTTATTTACAACTTATACATATTTGAATTGAATAGATCGAAGGGGTCAAAGGTAGACTAATTACATTGACATACTCCTATAATATTATCAACAAGGAAAAAAAAACAACTCCTAAATATGATCATCCAAAGAATAATAGACATTGGAAAATCCTAACTTATGAGCTACATTACTTACTCAAGAAATCAATGGATGCAAAACAATACTACTCCTTGCCTTGATAGGAGTTGTAGCTTTCAACATAGAAGCAACTACTATATATGGATCCCTTAAGGTTCCTATAAATGAAACATTACATCCTTTACAAGGAGAATCATTGGAAGTATTCCAGGAAGAAAGCAAGCATATTCGTTACACTTTCATTAATGGGATTAGGAGTATAGGGATTGAAATTTTTGTGTAAATTGAGAGCCATTTGTGTGAGCCTTTCTCATAAAATATCAATTTCATATTTAGTTGCCACTATATAATTTTTTTCAAAGATATAGGAAAACTACCACGAATCATAGACAACCCATCATAATGAGATCAATAAAAGGCACACAAATTGTAGGAATTTACAGGGTAAGTTCCTCAGACAGAACACCAAAAGGACACCGCTCAAAAACAGATCACAGATCAATACACCAGTATTTTGATGTGGTTAAAACCCTCAGAGAGGGAAACAGTCCACGGCCTGCACCAACGTGGCTACTACAGGCAATTTATTAATAAAAGAATGAAAATTTACATAAGCTTCTCTCATGCACGGTTAACCTACAAATGACCCTCCATGCGCTTTAAATAGAATTCATGGACCAATCGGGTGTCAAGCCACGGATCAAGTGTCGGTAATACCGAGGAGAGAATGAACCGTCGGATCACTACATATCGTGACCGTCGGATTGTAAGTTACAAAATGTAAAACGGTAAAGAAACACACTTTACCTAACTCTATACTAACTCTATACTAGACCAAGTTGAACTTAACTATTTCCTATGTGTCGGAATATCCTAACATCCCCCCTTAAGAACAACTTGGGATAGGATTGAAGGATTTACAAATATGACACAATAGGAGAGGAAGGAGGCACTAGAGCCTATCCCCCCTTAGTGACAACTTCCTGAACTCCAAGCATATATCGAAGTTTAGTGAACTTCGCCTCTGTGAGAGCTTTTGTGAAGATGTCTGCAACCTGATCATCTGTTGAACAATATTGCACTTCAAGAACA
>APFE030846374.1:12699-53316 GCA_000404065.3 Pinus taeda
ACTTTCCCAAGGGTGAGAAGGAACTGGTAATGGAGTGTACAAGCCTAGTTTTCTATTGTTAGGCTTGCTTTTAGCACAACTAGTACACCCTCTTACATATCTAGAAACTGTCTCATTCATTTTTGGCCAATAACAAAATCTTTGCAATTGTGCAACTATTTTACTTACCCCAAAGTGACTTGATATCAGAAAAGTGTGTGCTTCTCTAATTATATTTACTCTCATAGTTTGTGGAATGCATAACTTCCCACAATGGTATAAGAGTCGTTCCTTTACATGATAATCCAATTCTTCTACTCGTTTGCCTTGATTTAAAGTTGCATATACATCTTTAAAGTCTATATCTTGAGCATATTGTTCAATGTAGCTTTAATGTGGTACAAAATTATGCCTAAGTATAGTAGATGCATTTATAATGGGTCTAGATAACATCTCTGCAACTTTATTGTATATGCCCTTTTTTATATCTGATGACTAAATGAAACTATTGTAGAAAACCCATCGATCTATAGTGTCTTGATTGTTGCAACTTAGTTTGGGAGTGTAGATATTGAAGTGGCTGATGCTCATTATGTATTACTGTCTCTTTTCCCATTAAGTAATGTTTCCACTTTTTCACACTCTGTACTAATGCATCCAATTCTTTATCATATGTAGGATAGTTAACTAATGCAGAATGAAAAGTCTCAGAATGATAACATATGGGTTTACCGTGCTGTGTCAACACTGCTCCCATGGCATAGTCACTAGCATCTGTTTGGATCTCGAATGGTCTTTGAATATCAGGTAGTGTTAGTACAGGTGTTGTACTAATCTTTTCTTTCAAGGTGTCGAAGGCTTTCTGCTATTTTCCTTCCCACTAAAACACCTTGTTCAATACGGTTAAAGCATGTAAGGGAGCTGCAATTAAGGAAAGGTTAGAAATAAACTTCCTCCAATATTGTGCTGCTCCTAAGAAGCTTCTAACTTTTATAGCAGATTTGGGTTTAGGCCAGTTTACAATGACTGCAACCTTAGAGGGATCTATCTTCAATTCACCACCCCCTACTATATGACCCAAATAATTTAGAGATGTTTAGCCAAATTCACATTTTGAGAGTTTAACATGAAGTTTTTCTCTTTTCAAAACATCTAATATCTGTTCTTCCCACGTTTTGCTAAAAATTAGCGTGTCATCCAAATACACAATAACAAAATCATCAAGAAAAGGTCTGCGTACATCATTCATTAATCTCATGAAAGTAGCAGGAGCATTAGTTAAGCCAAAAGGCATAACCAACCACTCATACAATCCCTGCTTTGTTTTGAAAGCAGTCTTCCATGCATATTGTTCTGCAACTCTGACCTGATGGTATCCACTATGCAAGTCTAGCTTGGAGAAATAAACAACTTCCTTCAATTGATCTAAAAGATCATCTATGCGAGGAAGGGGATAATGATTTTTTATTGTTATCTTATTTAGTGCTTGGTAATCAATGCACATTCTCCATGAGCCATCTTTCTTTTTCACCAAAATGATTGGTGACCCATATGGAAATGTGCTAGGCCTGATGAACCCTTTCTTGAGCAACTCCTATACCTGCTTCTTGATTTCAGCATTCTCTAAAGCAGATAACTTGTACATTCTAATGTTAGGAAATTGAGCATCTTGCTGCAAAATAATAACATGTACTATTTCCTTTTTGGGTGGCAGACCTTTAGGTTCTTGAAACAAGATATCATACTCTGAAACAACCTTTTCTAAATTAGCTTGCTGTTTAGCATTACAACCCTCAAATACATAGGTTTTTTCAGGCTTCTTTTCCTTTACAACCATCAGTAAGAATTGGTTGCATGAATTTATCATTCTTTTCTTCTGCCCTGAGTTTATGAGAGTATAATTATTATTGAGCTTATGAGCTCTTACGAAGTATTCAATTCCATATTTAACAAGTAGATACTTGTTCTCAACTCTATAAAAAATAGCTTTTCTATCATACAAGTAAGGACTTCCTAAAACAATTCCACATATATCCAAAGTAATTATGTCTAAATCAACCTCATCTACAAATGCTGACCCAAAAGAAAACTTGAGTTTGCATTGTCTAGCCACTTGTAGTTGTGCTTCATCATTCAACCATCCTAATGGGTATGGTTTCTTGTGAGGTGTAGTTGCTAATCCCAATTTCTTTACAATTGCTTCAGAAATGAAATTTACTTGTGAAACTCGAACATGAAAAAGCTCATGTCTTTTTCTCTCATTCTCTTAATCAATAATAGATTGTGGAGAATTACTAGTAGATGCTTCAGAATTCTAACCTTTTATACCTGTAGCTACAATGGCTGTTTCATCTCCCGAGTCTGACCCCAAATCTTTCTGAATAGCTGCAGCAGTCTTCTTCTTCTTGCCCTCAAACTTCTTAGGTCTTAGCTCTGGATGTAGAATCCAACAATGCTCATCATCATGCCCATCATCATCATCCTTTTTACAGTGAGTGCATAAAGCTTTGCTCTTTTGTGCAGTGTTTGCCCTCCTTTCTTTCCATTTCTACTTCCTTTTCTCCTTGCTCTTGCTTCAAGTGGTTTGGGATGATCCCCCAACTTTTGGATTTTCATTCTTTCCTCTAGCTTCTAGATGAGTAGCTTGTGTAGATACTTCATCTATACTAGTGGGATTAAACATGAGGATGGTATGCCTCATGTAGCTGTGTAGACCACCAATGTACTTCAACAGAGTCTCTGGCGAGTCTAATGAGATTCCTAGGACCAATGCTCTCTTTCTAAATTATTGAGTGTGCCCTTGCACCCTTTGCCCTTTCAACTGTCAAAGAGTTTGCGAACTCATCATGGCTTGTTGCATGTAGGCCAATGGATAGAACTACTTTTTGATTGCAGAAACAAATTCACTCCAGACAGAGATAGTCTTACCATGTATTTTCATGTTAGCTTGGGTTCTACCTTCCCACCAAACCAAGGCAGTGCCTCCCAGACGTAGGCTTTCCAGATGAATCCTGCTCTTGTCTAAGTCGATATTCTTCACTCTGTAATACACATCAATTTGTCTAATCCAATTGTCCAATTTTTCTTCTTTCAACTCTCCATCATATATAGGTAAATCAAATTTGACATCTAGTTTGATCAAAGATGATTTATTTTTGTTTTCAGGGCTATTAGGAGGTGTGAGAAATCTTTCCTCTTTCGCTTTTCCTTTTGAGTGGTCATGGGAATGTGACTCATCTTCTCCTTTGTCTTGCTTAGAGCCTGATGAATCTTCATCCTTATGTTTCCTAAAGTCCCTATACATTTCTTCTACCATGGACTTTATGGCTAGGCAACTTTCTATGAATTGAGGGTCTGGCCCCATAGAACCTTCCTCTGACATTGTCTTTTGAGGATAAACTGTCCCAATTTCAAGATTAGTTTCGACCAACTCTCCTTCTCCTAATTTGAGCTTTGATCTAGTGAGCATTCAACAACTAAACCAACACAAGCTTCTCTAACCTTGACAACTTAAAGCTTTGATACCACTTGATATGAAAATCACTCTTGAGTGATCTTAGTTAAAGAATTATTGAATGAAGGTATTACAAACTCATGTGCTGGTGTGTGTCTATGTTATTTTAGGCAACGAATCGATCAGATTACAAAATACATAGACACTGGAAAATGGAAAACATTAAGAGAAACATAGTAAGAAAATACAAGAACACAAAAAATTAATAAGGAGTTCACCCTATCCTCCAGGGCTATGTCTTCGGTCCAGCTTTTGGTGGTGGCTTTATTTTATTGTGTCTTTAAAGCAGAGATTTACAATGAGGAGCTCAACTTGAGTCTCCTGAAACAAAAATGATGCTTGGCAGGGTGGTCCTTGGATTCCCTAAGCCACTAGAGTGAATAGACTCTTTTCCTCTCCAAGTCTTGACCTCTCTGGTCTTTAATGGGAGTGCTCAATTCCCGATAGATGCTCTCAGGGATTGCTTGAACCTCTTAAGCTTTCTATCTGCTTGATGCTGCCTTAGGCTGCAGGTCAGCTCAGCCCTCTATCTTTCTGCTTCTTGCTTCACTGTCTCTTCTTTTCTCTGTCTTCACTCTCTTCTCCTCTCTGTGTCTTCTATTTTGTCTGTTCATGGCTTAAAGCCAATTTGTCTCACGACTGTTCGATTCCTCTTTCGCCCCTGTCGGATCGCCTTCTACTACTCGCTTGGAGTTCCCTGTCTTTGCGTCATCGTCGACCACTCACAGGGAGTGGTCACTTGTCCTCTTACGAACTGTGCCAGCTCTTCCTCATCGGTTCAGTTTTTCGGTTATATTGTGGAATGAATCATTTGCCAACTTAGTAGTAAACTCGGACTTTAGAATTCTTTATGCTACAGCTTAATCCCCTACTAAATCCGGTTCCTCCATCGGGCATGATCTCTACTGTCAGATCTGGAGCCTCTAGATCCTACGCCATTCACTCATTTCAAGCGGTTGACCTACTCGACTGTTAGCGCGCGATGAGCGGTGGTTTTCTCTCTCATCCGCCTACCACACATCGGGCATTGAATGGAATCGCTCGTTTTTCTCCAAATCCGCTTACTGCTCAAGGGTGCCCCCGATATACCAACGGTTTTGGAGTGTGGGTCTCTCCTTTCGCCTTAGCGTTTTCCCCACGGTTTCCCGGCTTCCATGCAACCAAGTTCTTCGGGGCTTTTTCCTTTTCGAGGGGTTTTACCTAGTGATGCACTAATCGTGCATTAGAAATGCCCTCCGTTTCCCGATCCGAGCTTCCTAAGGGCCAGTTTTGCTTCCTGTGCGGTCTTCATGGGCCTCGATCAGCATGCTTTGACCGAGGTCCTCGTCATTCCTCGTTGGCTGCAAATTTCCACTGTCAGAGGTCTTCCTGATTGCTCTTTGTTCACAAATTTGAAGTCTATCTTGTTTTGATACAGTCATGGCATCTTGATTATTTTTCATGGATTTAATTTAGATCATGTATAGCCAAACAGAAGAGACTGAGCAAGATTTTCAAGAAATTGAGAATTCTTGCCCAATTTCTTTTCAGGAAGGAAACTCTAGCAATATCCATGAAGGAGGAGGAGAAACAGGGGGAATAGAAGATCCAAAATCCCTTATCAAAATAATTCTAACACCTAACAGCCCAGATAAGGGAAGTGTTGTTAAGGTCATCCAAAACAAAACAGAAGAACCTGAAAAGTCAAAATCACCCTAGATAATAGTTCAAGGACCACTCATTATCCATGACCAAGGAAGTGCAATCAAGGCCATTTCTATTCCTTCTAGTCATCCTAGGAACAACTCCCCAGAAATTCCAGAAGGATATTGGCACATATTTGATCAAATGGCCCAGAACTAGCAAACACCTCAAACCTCTACACTGCAATATCCCATTATGGACACTACAGTTAATGCACCTATGAAGGCCATTCCTCTCCATCATATTCCTACATTCCATGGCCTAACATCGGAAGATCCAGATGCATTTCTGTTTGAATTTGATGTATTATGTCGAGGGTATGACTATACCACTAATCCCAAAAAACTAAAACTATTTCCCTCCACATTAAAAGGATCAGCTTTATGATGGTTTATGGGGTTAGGTGGAGGTGTTATAAATGACTGGGATCAGATGAAAGGTACTTTTCTAAAGAAATATCAAGATTATTGTAGGTCTAGAGAATTAAAGGATGAAATATTTCAAATGATAGCGAAACCTAATGAAACACTGGAGGAATATGTAGAACGCTTTCAATACAATCTCCAGTGATCTCCTTATGCATCTTTACCCTTACCGGACAATGTGTTAAAAACTGCATTAATTAAAGGGATGAAAGAACAATGGGTTGAAACATTAAATATTATGGGCAAAGGTGACATATATCAGGAAAATTGTGCTGACATCATTAATTTGTGTATGAGGAGTTCGAGAGGTAGCACAAGACTAAAGCCATCAGAACATGACATGATCACAAGGGATAGTAAGGTCCCCAACGAAGGTATAACTTGCGCAGAAATCGACAATCTACTAGAATATTTCAAAACTAATATTCTAGGGACTCTGACAACATAGTTCGACATCACACAAGCTAAACAAGTAGAAGTAGAGTGAAATTTAGCAATATTCTACCCTAGATGCAGAAAGAAACATAGCCACAAAGAGTGCCTGCTGGATACAGTCCAAGTCTGCGCCATTTGCACAAAAGAACACTCCATAGAAAGTTGCCCCTCACTCCTAGGATTGAAAGCAGTTTACAAGGAAGCAAAAGAAGAAATAGAACCAGTTTACCTACTCAATCAGCGCCGTCAGTGGCAACCACGATAAATAGTTATGCCCGTTGATCCATCCTCTTCTTTTCAGCCTCCTCAATATAATGCTCAGAAATATAATGGAATGTGGCAGAATCAACCACCTTTCCCTAACTGGTCACAACAACCATTTCCCATATCATCATGGCCAAATCAAACAAATCAAACCAACTGGCTGAACTTTCCCTACTGTCCACCATTTTTGTAAAACAATGCATATCCAACACAATGGTCACCCTCCACCTCGTAGAGTCAAAGCTGGCAGTTGAACTGGTAAAGACCAATAAATCAGCCAGCTGGAATGATTTCTCTCCCTCAACCTACACTACCAGCACCTTATACATTGCAACAAAATCCCCAGACCAACTTAAGACCGTAACTCCCAGCCCAACCCAACCTAAACCCCAACAATAGATTGGTTCAATTTGTTCAAATAATTGAAGGACTAGAACTAGAAACTGAGTTAAGGGAGTGCAACGACATTCAATTAAGATATGGGCACATTATAGAAATAGAGGGAGACAAAAATGATCAAGTTGAAAACTCGTTCCTTTAGAACAAACACTACAAGAAGAGAATGTGGTTGAGAAACAAACTCATGAACAAGCAACCACCTCTTCTCCTCCATTCCTAGAATGATTAATCATACCACCCCCAATAGAACATCCTAATTTTGATCTTCTGGGAGAACTAAGAAATTTGTGTATAAAAATTCCACTTCTCCAAGCTATTCAAGATATCCCAATTTACACAAAAACCATTAAAGAATTATGTATAAAAAATCCCAAGAGGAGAATAACAATTAACCCAACTGTCCAAGTAGTTGGCACCCCATCTGACTTACTATTAGGAAGAGAAGCACCTCTAAAATATGAGGACCCAGGGAATCCTATAGTCACGATGCAAATCAATGGATGCTCCTTCCAAAATGCCTTGGTCGATTTAGGAGCTTCAATCAGCATTTTAACAACCACCACTTTTCAAAAGCTTGGAATTACATCATTAGACCCAACCACAACCTTATTGGAGTTGGCTGACCAATCGGTAATCAGCCGAGAAGGTACACTACATGATGTAATGGTATCTATAGATTCCTGGGAATACCCTATAGACTTTTTGATTATTAATCCCAAAAACCGACTAGATGGACATCGTTTAATTTTAGGTAGACCCTGGTTGGAAACTGTTGACGCTTGCATTGGCTGTGGACAAGGCAACATGACTATAGCAAGAGGGAGTAATGTCAAGAATTTAGCCTTATACCCTCCAACCCAGCCAAGCCTCACAATAATTAAAACAAAGAAACATACTATATCATACCTGACAGAAAATATTAGATTACCATTAACCATTGAATATGTCCTCGAATTTAAAGACTAAATAGAGGATGACATTATTAACAACTTCATTAACCAACCAGAAACCAGATCCCATTTACAATGTCACATGATTGAGGCAGCATTTGATAATGATGTAGAAGAAGATCCCCTGAAAGACACTCATGGTCAATCAATACCTACCATCTCTGTTTACAACAATAAAACTATAGAAATTGAGCCAAGAAAAACTTTGAAAATTAACAAGAATCTAACTGCTGAACAGGAAGAAAAGTTGGTCCAGCTACTGAGAAAATATAAGGAAGCTTTTGCATGGGATTATCCTAATATGAAAGGAATTGATACCCATTTGTGTACACACCATATTTATACAGAAAAGGATGTTAGACCCATTTGTCAACCCCAACAAAGAATAAATCCTCATCTTAAGGATATTGTGAAAGCTAAATTACAAAAACTTTTAGATGTAAACTTTATTTACCCAATATCTGATAGCAAGTGGGTCTCTCCACTAGTAGTGGTGCCAAAGAAGAATGGAAAGTGGCAGATATGTGTAGACTATAGAGAATTGAACAAAGCAACCCAGAAAGACCACTTCCCCGTTCCATTCATTGATAAGGTATTAGACACATTAGCAGGAAAGAAATTCTTTTCTTTCCTAGATGGCTTCAGTGGATATAATTAGATTCAGATTTCCCTTGAAGATTAGGATAAAACCACTTTTACCTTCCCTTGGTGAAAATTTGCTTATAGAGTCTTACCCTTTGGGTTATGCAATGCTCCTACCACATTTCAAAGGGCCATCCTTAGCATTTTTTCAGATCTAATAAATGAAGGGCTCGAAGTATATATGGATGATTTCACACCTTATGGGGATGATTTTGAGCCAGCATTACAAACACTGGAAAAAGTGCTACAAAGATGCATTACCACCAGGCTCTACTTAAGCCATGAAAAGTGTCATATGATGATGACCGAAGGATTAATCTTACGTCATTATATCTCAGTAGCTAGAATACAGGCAGATCCGGCTAAAATTTAGATAATTTTGTTAATACCTACTTCAACCACACAAACAGAGGTACATAGTTTTCTAGGATTTTCTAGTTATTATAGAAGATTTATAGAGAATTTTTCTCAAATTGCTACACCTTTACATGCACTAATAGGGAATGTTGATTTCATTTGGATAGATAAGTGTGATTGTGCTTTTGAGGATCTGAAAAAGCTCGCATCGACAGCCCCGGTGCTTAGGGGCCCCAATTGGGATTTTCCATTCCAAATTTCATGTGATGCTTCAGACACAACAATTGGAGCAGTTCTTGGGTAGGAAGAAGATAAAAATCCATATGCAATTTATTATATTAGCAATAATATATCTCCTACTGAATTAAACTATACTGTGATTGGAAAATATTTTTTAGCTGCAATACATGCTGTAAATAAGTTTAGACATTATATAACTAGGTATCCTGTAGTTTTATATACATATCACTTTGCCATAAAATATTTAGCAAATAAACCAGTTACAAATGTTAGAGTAACAAGATGGTTGATTCTCTTGTAGGAATTTGACATCACAATTAAGGATCGACCTGGAAAAGAGAATCCTGTAGCTGATTTTCGCTCATGAATGCCAAAGCCAGCGAATGCAACAACAATCGAAGATCAATTTCCGGATGAACATTTGTTTGTTGTTACTGTCAGAACACCATGGTATGCTGACGTTGCAAATTACTTAGTAGTAGGAAAATTAACTAAGCATTTAATGCCCAATGAACGAAAGCAGATAGTGCAGCGTAGTACCCGATTCTTTTGGATTGGGGGCTACTTATTTAATACAGGGGCAGATATGCACATCAGAAGATGCCTCCAAGAAGATGAAATATCTAACATTCTAAAAGCATGCCACGATGGGCTGTGTGGCAGACATTTCGCAGACCGCAGGACCGGTCACAAGGTTATACAAATAGGCTATTACTAGCCCACTATTTTTAAAGATGCTAAAAAGTTTGTTCAAGCCTGTGATAGCTGCCAAAGGGTAGGGTGCCCTGGACAATCTGATGAAATGCCTTTGAACCCACAGTTAGTAATTGAGCCATTTGAGCGATGGGCACTTGATTATATTGGTCTTATTATCCCATCATCAAATTAGAAAACATACATACTGGTTGCAATGGAGTATGTTACCAAATGGGTTGAAGCAGAGGCATGACCTCCTGAGGGAGATAATTACAGATGGGGGACCACAATTTGTAGGCAATAAAATCGATGCAACATTAAAAAATTACCACATTTTGCACAAAATTACAACCCCATACCACCCATAGGCGAATGGCCAAGTAGAAAGCACTAATAAGGTAAGTGAGGAAATACTTACAAAAACAGTTGCATCACACAGACATGACTAGGCTGCAAGATTGCCGGAAGCCTTGTGGGCATACTAAACAACGTGGAGAAACACCACCGGGTATTCACCATATCAACTAGTATTTGGAAAAGAACCCATCTTTCCAATCGAATTCGAAATTCAAACATTAAGAACAACGTAGGAATTGGGTTTGAATTTAAATGAGGCCTAGACTAATAGATTACAACAAATCAATGAGTTAGATGAAATAAGGCTCTCAACTCTTCAACATACTACATTAATTCAACAACAGAGAGCAAAGTGGCATGACGCCTTGATTGAAAAGAAAATCTTTCACGAAGGAGATTGGACACTCCTATATGATTCCAGGTTTCAGGATTTTCCTGGAAAACTCCAGACACAATGGATTGGACCTTATGAGATATAGAAAGTGCATGACATTGGCACCATTACATTGATTACCATTGACGGATCTGGACACTCTTTCAAAGCAAATGGTCATCGAGTGCGACTATATCACAAACTGCTTACTCGGGAATCCTTTTACCAGCAATTACGAGAAGATTTGACTATGTATATTCTCGCTGAGGAAGATAACCCCTCCTCAACATCAATTCACTGAACAATTCTGTTGATTCTAAATTTTGTATATAAACTTTTCCTTTTTCAAATTTTGCTTGTATAAATTGTTTATTTTGCACATATTTTTACTGCTGTTCCATTTAGGGAGCAATAGATGATTTCTTTATTTTATTTTCATGTTGTTCCTCTTAAGGAACAACTACTGCTCCTCCAAAGGAACAACAGTTGTTCCTCTTAAGGAACAAAATTTCCGTGTGGTTTTATTTTCGTGTTGTTCCTCTTAAGGAACAACTGTTGTTCCTCCAAAGGAACAACAAGCGTTCCTCTTAAGGAACAACTGTTGTTCCTCCAAAGGAACAACAACTTTTCCTCTTAAGGAACAACATTTTCGTGTGGTTTTATTTTCGTGTTGTTCCTCTTAAGGAACAACTGCTATTCCTCCAAAGGAACAACAACCATTCCTCTTAAGGAACATCATTTCCGTGTGATTTTACTTTCATGCTGTCCCTCTTAAGGAACAACTGTTGTTCCTCCTAAGGAACAACAAAAGTTCTTGTTAAGGAACAACACTTCTGTGTTTTTGCATTTTTGCTGTTCCTCCTAAGGAACAATGTTTGTTCCTCCTAAGGAACAATAAGTGTTCCTCTTAAGGAAAAACACTTCTGCGGGTTTATTTTTTTTGTTCCTTTTAAAGGAACAACTGTTGTTCCTCTTAAGGAACAACACTTTCACATGATTGTATTTTTGCTTTTCCATTTAAGGAACAACTGTTGTTCCTCTTCAGGAACAACATCCGTTCCTCTTAAGGAACAACAACCTCGCGTGCATTTTTTTTAGCTATTCCATTAAAGGAACAACTGCTGTTCCTTTTAAAGGAACAACAGTTTCACTAATTTTTTTACTTTCTGCCATTCCTTCTAAGGAACAACAATTTCAATTTGGAGTGTTTTTTGGCTGTTCCGCGGAAGGATCAACACTTTATTTTGCACTTATTTTACTTGTTGTTCCACGTGTGATTTGTTTCTTTTTTTGCCATTCCTCTTAAAGGAATGACAATTTTGAGGGAAGATGTTCTTTTTGCTGTTCCTCTTAAGGAACAACAGCTATTCCATCTAAGGAAAAACACTTTTTGAGTGCATTTTTCATTGTTTCTCTTAAAGAAAAACAAATTTTATTGAGATTTTTTGTGAATAATGTTTCACTGTTCATGATCCTTTCAAGGCAAAGATACAAATTTATGCAAGGATACAAAAATTAGAGGTTATTGAAATAAGAAAATTAGAGAAAAATTGTCATCTTTATAGAGATTGTTTTGTATTGATAAGGAAAAGGAAAGGGCACAACTATCTATATCACTTTGTTGTCTTTATCTTCACTTAAACTTAAATTGATTGATTATTTTTATCATGTTGGTTCTTCCCTAATTTTCATAATTCTCTTTGATTATTATTATTGAATAAGAATAGGGGCATATTTTCCTTTATTGAGATATTTAGACTTCTACCACCATCCCTACTCTTAAGGAGTGTTGAGCCATCCTCTATATATAAATAGGAAGTGCTATATGAAAGAAAGAGAAAGAAAAAATATATCTATATGATTACTAAAAATCCTATGATTTGTCAAATGAAGGATAGGGAGTCTCATCAAGAGCAAACCTGCCATGATCATAAGGAAGCAGTGAAGTGGCATTCCCACTATGGCCACCACACCAGGGATATAATCCAATGGGCACATTAGAAAAAATAAAAGTCCTTGGAACAAGAGGTCTCATCACGAGCTGGCCTGCCCACTTTTCACTCCTTCCTGGTGAATGGCATTGTGATTCAACTGGTTACCAAGCCAGCACAATGGCCTCCATTCTGACATCACAAAGCACTTTCCTAGGCATACATAAAGGATTATGGTTCCAAGGGTGAAAAGGCAACTTTGTCAAGGTTATAAACACATGTGGGCAACAAAGCTCTGCTGATGGTATTGGAGTCATATTTTTTAGCACCAATAGTAATTATAGACCCTTTTCTTATTTCTTTATATTTATTTCAAAAGAGGTTATGTTCCCAAATTCCTTTTTGAACCTTTTATGCATGCATATCGTTGAAAATCAATCATAAACGGTTTAAGTGGGATGTGGATCGCATAAGCATTTTACCTACATTCGCTGTCCTTCTCCCTTTTTCGCATCATTCCATAGCATCTCCATATATATTCATGATTTTCATCATAAGTCTCGATTTTAGCAGCACGATACTTTTTGTGATCTTGCCATAGATATGTACACCTTTCTTTTTTTATCCTGTACAATTGTCGTCCAGTATGTTGCTCCTCCATTTAAATCGGTCAAGGACGACCTATCATATTTCAAGGGGGCATGAGTGACTTCCAAAATACTCCTGAATTCGTATCAGTTTCCTATTCGGAGGTACTAGACTGCATTAGATCCCTTAATAGAAAGTTTTAACAGTATTGATGTTAAAAAAAGGGATATTATCCGAGATGCATAGTTTGCTGTTCCATTGTTATCTCTATGTATTGCTGTGTAAAATTAACAGTGTGCAGAAATTAAACGATATGGGAGGTCGATTAGTGCACAGTGAGCCACAGGTAATATCAATTTCTGACGCTGCACGAGAAATTTTGGTAAGAGTAGGATGGATCACCCATTTTACATGACTACAATAGCCCCATGAAGCTGTGGCTATCGAATTTTTGCAGAATTTTCTGGATGATTCCATAGTAAGAGGAAGGAAAATAACAGTGACTGATATAGTGATTGCAGAGGTATCTAGACTACCAGTAGTGGGACCCATATGGACACATAAGAAATTGAGACTTCAAGACGCCATGGCCACCTTTCGGGACGAGGGACAGAACCTGATCATTAAAGGAAAAGGAGTCCAACCTTCATCATTGGGGGAACCATGGATGAAACTAGCTAGAATAGTGCAAAGCTACATTACATGCAATGGGAGAAAGGATGTGGTAAGACCATGCTACCTCAAATTATTATCAGTATTAAAACAGAAATGTGCTATAAATCTACCTGCATACCTAAATTTTTTGCTGCATGATGCTGCTAAGAGTATACAAATATCCCGTCATATAGATACTGTAGTGAGCCACCATTGTTTAATTCAATTAATAGTAAGTTACATCCTTGCTCAACAACAGACCAGTTGGGAAGAATTAGTGTTCTCCATAGACGGGGGACTAGCCTTACTAGCCCCAGAAAGAAAGAGAATTATCAACACAGCAAGCAGGCCTCCGAAACATAAACACTCCTCCAGATTAAGCATAGGCAGGGGTATGTTTGAGAGCCTCCAGGGTAGCAGCAGCCAACCCTTAGAATTACTGAGTTTCGAAAATGAGCAACCCTCACAAACCGAAGGGAGAGGTAACCAAGAGTCAAAATTAGAAGAATAAACTGAACACTCTAGTGAACAAGAGAGGGAAGGAACTGAACTACCTTTAAACCCTAGCGTAAGTCCACATTGAAACCCATTACAGGAGGACAAACTGGCCCAAATTTTGGCCAATATGAGTGAGTATATCCAACCCCAAAGTCCGCTCAACCTCAATATTGAGGCAGAGAAATCACATGAACACTTTTCCCACACCAAGAATTCATTAGAAGAAATAAATAATGGGGAATAAGTATGAGCAGAAGCCACTCAGGAAGTTGTAGACCAAACTAGGGATATTCCTCTAGAGGAACCTAGTCCGGAGCATGTAAAAACTGAAGAGACGCTCCAAACAGAGGATATGGAAACTAACCAAGGCAAAGGCACCCCTTGAAGAGAAAAATCCAATGGAATAGCTGAGCCCAGAAAGAATAGATATAGTTAGGGAGATAACTATTCCTCTTGAGAAGAAGAAGAAAAGTGAAATTAAGAAGCTGCGGAAGGAACAACGAAACTTGAAAAAATTAGTAAAACAACTCAAACGGAAGATAAAGGCACTAAAAAAGGGGAAATCACAAGAAGAACCCCGAAAACAATGGATGAAACCATACAAATTGAACCTCATGATACAAAGGCCTCAAAGACTCAAACTGAGCCCATATGTGTTCAGGATGGTAAGGAACAACATGCCATTGTTACAGTCACAGTTTCCCAAATAGAAAATGTATATGTCTGCGATAAAGATGTTCAAACAGAGGCACTATCCTCCAGCAATACGGCCACTCAAACATTCCGTGATAAAGAGACATAGACTATGGGAACTCAGAATTGTGATAAGAGCACCCAGATAAATCTTCAACCTAAAGATGTTTTGATAAACAACCACCCTGGTATAATAAAACTCCAAGAGGATCTGGCAAAAGCTTAGCGGACTATAGAGAAGTTTGAGGAAGAAACTGTCCCTCAGAAGAAATATTAAGAATTGCAACAACAATTAAAGAGCATCAATGCATCAAAGAATGAAACCTTTGATAAATATCGAAGGGAAGAAGAAAAAATTGAAGAGGTCAAAAACAACCTAAAAACAATCAGGAATCAAATGGATACTCTTTGTTCTTTATAAATAGATGTTCTAGCATGTAGGTCACCTGCCAAAAACTATGCCTTGTTTATGTTAGAAATATATTTACAATTAAAAATTAAGGCTGTGAAGGCAGGGAAATATATAGAACTAAAAATTATTGATGATTTTATAAATTGTTGTAAACACCATGGAGTAAAAGTTAAATTATTACTCTGTGAGTTTTATTTACATAATTTTATATTGGAAGGGGAAATGGAGAAGAATCCTAGTCCTTTGTGGGTGATATACAATTTCAAGCATTTATTGATTTGCTGTTAACTAGTTAAAGTGGCTCAAGGCCCATAACACTTTTCAGAGACACGAAAATGGGTTAGACCTCTGGGTTAGGGGTGAACCGAAAAACCCATTGCAACTATGGGCTAAACATAAAAGCCTAATGAAAAAGGAAGGAGTGATTCAAACCCTGAGACCCATCCATAAAGAAATTGTCCAGAAAGGGGTAGAATATTTCCTCACTATCAAAGACAATTCCTTGGCAGTAGAAAAATTCAGATGGAAGACTTCCAATCAGAATATACAAGATAGAGAGCCATTCAATTACAAGAACTTCAAGTTATCTACAGATCGCCTGGTTACCTATAGTAACCTCATTTTTAGGGAAGGCCCATATTGGCTTGGTTGTAGGTTTCAAAGCCCTATTATTTGGTATCCTGCAGAAGGGTACAAGGCCATATATGAGTTTCCTGAAGGGCAGATAGGGCCCATTTTTGAATTTTTAGCTACAAATCATGGTTTTCGACCACTACATAACAATCCCTCTCCAACCTATTCTTTGACTACTTTGCATGCCAATTACAAGGTTTTCATGAGGCCATGAAAAAGGGTAAGCAAGGGGGTGTGTTGAGCTATGGAAAAGGTATGAATTTTCCATTCATTTCCTTATCTTTTCCTTTTATCATAACTCCTTTTATTCCTAAGATGATAATATATCAAAGAATTATAGCAAAAACTAGGGAGTTATTGATGATCACGAATTAGTTAATTATTGTCTTTTTCCATGCATAAAATAGAATAAATGGAAAACTACCATTTTGAAGGAAAAGATAAGACAGAGTAACTGTTGTTCCTTCACTAGGAAGCCGTATTCAGACAGCAGATCAGGATTGAAGTGCACAGTTAAGGATAAGGATGGAAAATTGCAGTATCAGCGCAAGAAGTCAAAGGGATCAACTGGAGTTAGAGGATGGAGCGTATCGCTCAGGATCTCTTGATCCTAAGTGATCATTGTTTTACGGTCTAACCATTATTCCTTATTTTATCCGCCTGTCCAATATAAAAGGGATAATGCTTTTAAAGATTAGGATCACTTATCATTATTCATAATTCGCTATTGTATTTCTCTAATCATCGACTCTCGTTGATTAAAACAGAGTACGATTACCTGTAACATTTTCTCTTGATTAATACTTAAGTCAGTTGTTGTTCCATTCATTTATATTGAAGTAGTCCAACAGTGCTTCACTAGCAGCTAAGGGCTCGGCCTTGGTGGATCCACTTGCTATCTATACCATTACTTTACAATCGCAGTTGTGTGATGGTTTTGTTTGGTTTTCATTCATTTAAATCGCATTACTTTACTGTTGTTTGTTTCTGGAGTTTAGAAATTGTTGTAGTTGTAACTGAATTGCGTTGTTGTTCCTTTTCATCATAATAAGATTATGTTTCTACAAACTATATTGTTATGTTGTTCATTTCAATTATAAAGCTTCGATGTTCATTCAAGTAAACTGATTTTGCTGTTCATTACAAATTGCTGTTCATTTCTACTAAATAGCACTGCTATTCATTTCCTTTCTGCAAGTATTTGGTTTTGCCTTTTAGCATTATTATAGTCAGCATATTTATTCCATTTCTATTGGTAGCATTGTTGATTTAATTTCTTTCTATTTCCAATTAGTTGTTTTAGTGTGGAGTGTAAGATGAACAATTGTAAAGAACATTGACTATCATTGTCAGAGTTCTTAGATTGAGGATCTTGTTTATGTTTGATTTCATTTACATCAGTTGACAAAGGAAAAAGTTATTGCTATTGCATCCTTTACTGATAATTGCTGTTAATTTCTTAAGTGAATGATTTAGTTTAAGAGCATTGTGTTTCTTTTAAATTGCAAGTAGGTTTTATTTCAAGCATCCATTTACTCTTGTATTTGAAGCACTGTACTGGAAAAATTAGAAAACATTACTATTGGATTGAATTAACTGCCTCAGAATGATAACATTCTTGAAATAGAAAATCACACTTGGATTGATAATTAATGTAGGATAAATAGGAGTTAAAAAGACACCTTTTATGCCTCAACAATATATATTTGGGTTAATAAAAGGAAATTGAAGGTTTACTAAGGGTTAATGAAGGGTGAAGGAGTCCCAATAGGATGGATTATAATGAAAGGTTAAATAAAGTCATATATGAAGGCTTAAGGGGTAATTAAAGTCTCGATACATGCATATGGAATGAAGGGTTAGACTATGTTAGGTTTTAATAAATCATTCGGCATAGGAATTGATGAATGGGACCTTAACCTTAATAATGAATATTTAACTCAACAGAGAGTTAAAATTCCTGGGACAGATCAGATATATGCATAAGACATGCATACTATGGGTGTAAGCAGGGGTAACCTTGCGTCACCTACAATGACCTTAGATGTGCAGGTGGAGCATTGCTCTTGTATTTCATTTACTAAGCCAAAGCATAACCTCTAAAGGTAGTTCCTACTGTACAATCTTGGAATTTTGAATCTTGGACATTATTAACAACCCAAACCATCTCATAGAAAAATAAGTGTTGTTCAAGGTATTTATTCCCAGTACCATGTAAAATTGACGACTTCAAACTGTTTGCCAACCCCTGAAAATGTTCCGCTAGATACAACTACTATATGTTCTAACCACTCCCTCCTGATTGATTGGCCTGACTCTTACTACTATGCTGACTCGTCAGGGATGGCATAAGAAGTAAAAAAAAATGCCAAGGAAAGTTATGCTTTCCCCCCATATCATCACATCAAAGGGATTTATCCATTTGAAAGTGTAAAAGATAAACTAGCATGGTATTAGAATAATATATCATTTTATGATGTGTCCAAAGAGAAGATATTCAACCAGTCATTATATAGGTGCACCATGTTAGCTTTGGAATAAAGATGTACATAAAAATATTTTATAAGTCATAATGGTATTAATATTATTGTTTTTCTTTATCTTAGCCACAAATCCAACTAGATGGTCTTTTTATTCAAAACATAAAAGAGAAAGAAAAATGACAAAATGACTAGCGATGAAGTAGTAAAGAGAAATTACAGTTATTCATAAAAAAAACACAAAAAGTGTTATTCAATTGATTGAACAGTAATCGTTCAATCAATTGAATAGCAAAATCGAAAAGAAAAACACACAAAGGTGTTTTTCAATCGATTGAACAACAATCATTCAATTGTTTGAACAACAAAAGTCAAAAAACACAGAAGTGTTGTTCAATCGTTCAATCGTTTGAACATCAATCGTTCAATCATTTGAACAAAAAAATAAAACACGCAAAAGTGTTGTTTAATTGATTGAACAACAATCGTTCAATCATTTGAACAATAAAAATAAAACACACAAAAGTGTTATTCAATTAATTGAACAACAATTGTTAAATCGTTTGAACAACAAAAATAAAACACACAAAAGTGTTGCTCAATTAATTGAACAACAATCGTTCAATCATTTGAACAACAAAAATAAAACACACAAAAGTGTTGTTCAATCGATTGAACAACAATCATTCAATCATTTGAACAACAAAGATAAAATACACGAAAGTATTGTTCAATCGATTGAACAACAATCATTCAATCATTTGAACAATAAAAAAAACACGCAAAAGTGTTATTCAATTTATTGAACAACAATCGTTCAGTCATTTGAACAACAAAAATAAAAAAACGCAAAAGTGTTGTCTAATCGATTGAACAACAATCGTTCAATCATTTGAACAACAAAAATAAAACACACAAAACTGTTGTTCAATTAAACAACAATCGTTTAATCATTTGAACAATGAAAATAAACACGCAAAAGTGTTGTTCAATCGATTGAATAACAATCATTCAATCATTTGAACAACAAAAATAAAACACGCAAAAGTGTTGTTCAATTGATTGAACAACAATCATTCAATCATTTGAACAACAACAAAAATAAAACACGCAAAAGTGTTTTTCAATTGATTGAACAATAATTGTTCAATCATTTGAACAAAAAAAATAAAACATGCAAAAGTGTTGTTCAATCGTTTGAACAACAAAAATAAAACACTCAAAATTGTTGTTCAATCGATTAAACAACAATCGTTCAATCATTTAAACATTGAAAATAAAACATGAAACAATCATTCAATCATTTGAACAACAACAAAAATAAAACACGCAAAAGTGTTGTTTAATTGATTGAACAATAATCGTTCAATTATTTGAACAACAAAAATAAAACACGCAAAAGTGTTGTTCAATTGTTTGAACAACAAAAATAAAACACTCAAAATTGTTGTCCAATTGATTAAACAACACTCGTTCAATCATTTAAACAGTGAAAATAAAACATGCAAAAGTGTTGTTTAATTGATTGAACAACAATCGTTCAATCGCTTGAACATCAAAAATAAAATGCACAAAAGTGTTGTTCAATCGATTGAACAACAATCGTTCAATCGTTTGAACAACAAAAATAAAGCACACAAAAGTGATGTTCAATCGATTGAACAACAGTCATTCAATTATTTGAGCAAACAAAAATAAAACATGCAAATGTGTTGTTCAATTGATTGAACAACAAAAATAAAACACGCAAAAGTGTTGTTCAATTGATTGAACATCAATCATTCAATCCTTTGAATGGAAAAAATAAAACATGCGAAAGTGTTGTTCAATCGATTGGACAACAATCGTTCAATCGTTTAAACAACGAAAATAAGACACACAAAAGTGTTATTCAATTGCCAACAGAGCGTAAACTACAACCTTGAAGGAAGCAATACTTGAAACACAAAAACATAAGAGAAATCAGAAAAGAAACAACACTTTATTTAAAAACAGTAAATAAATAAGTAAATTAAGTTACAATAGCTATGCTATTATCTCCTAAGGGAATATCAAATTGTCAATGGAAAAAAATGATCTCTTGGAAAAATGTTTTGGTAGTAGTGACATGAATATTCAAATGGAAATCAATTCTCCATTTATTCTGTTATGAATCCGTTACGTAATGAATTGGATGAAATGCCCTTGTTTCATTAAAATTTCTTTCAAGAATCGCTCGTTCATAAATTGACCTTCTTTATTCTCCTAGGACCTGCAAAAAACGAGTGTCTACCTACAATAAGGCATTAAATCATGGATAAAGAGAGGTGATCAGGCTTCCCTAATCCAAGAATTATGCAAAAAAATAACAAGTATTTACTTTTTAAAACAAGTCCACAAAAAAAATAACAAAGTAAAATTAATAAATTACCTGCGGGAGAGTAGTGGCCAATCATGCTAACCTGTAGTGTTTTAATCATAACTTATTCATTTTTCATCCAATGGAGTGATTTGAATTGGGTTAGAAAGTAGACATAAAGGGATACTTAGGATAGAAACAGGTTTTAAAAGTATTCCCTTTTGGTCCTTCAAAACATGATTGTCCCGACTGTGTTTTCAAAACTTTCATCAAGCTCGCAAGCCAAAAAATATGATATTCAAGAAATGTTTCCAAATTGGTGATAAAAATGAATATGACTAATTGTAGAAATTTTATTTTAAATATAATACATCTACATACAAAAATAAATTAAAATATTTATCATCAATGTTGATTTCCACAGCGTGTTGCAACAAAAACAACTATTTTTACATAATAATAAAAATTGTATTTATTTATGTTCTTATTTATTTTATTTTCTACACTAACCTACTCTGCTTTGAAAATTGAATATGCTTATGTATAAGAGTACTTCCAGCGGATCCATTTTCGAAATAAAGCCTCAAGTATGTACATCCCCAAATTTGAAAAATGCATGTTAATAAATAGTAGGGTATGAGAAGCCAGCTTTCCTTGAAAAGATGGTGTAAAAAATTGTTGAAGTATGGAGTGATGCTACAAACAAATGATGGAGTGAAACCAATCTTCATTATATCCTTTACTTTCTTGATTTCCCATCGCTATCATATCATGAAGCTCTTGAGTTTTCAAAAAGGCCTATTGATGTAGACTAAATGAAACCTCATTTTCTCCCACAACTTCTACAATTTTTGTATTTGAAACATTCCCAATCTCAATATAAGTTTTCTGCAATGGTGCATGTGAGATAGAATGGGTGGGAAAGGTAGGTAAATTTTGTAGTTCAACACTGTAAGCATGCTGTATTGGTTTATTATGGTGAGGGTGTGGAATGAGTTGAGTAGGAAATTGTGTAGGGCATGGAGGATTTTGATGATGCAATTGATTGGGTTGTGTGGATGATTTTAATATGCAAGCAATATGTTGTTGAAAAGATGGAAAAAAATATGGATAATGTGATTGTGCTACAAGTTGAGGGATAGTATTCATGTAATCATAAGACGAACCATGTCAAAATTGTAGACAAGATTGGTGGGGGTTATATTGAGATTGACATGGCTGCCCTAACACATGAGTATCCCATAATGGATTATGCAAGTAAATAAAATGGAGAGGAAGTGTTTTTAGCCATACACATAGGCCACGATTTCCATGGTTTTGACCTTGTTGCAGCTTCCCCATCTCTTTGATATGCTATTTCAATCCTAGATAAGGAAGAGTGACTATCTATGGGATGCTCCTTTTGGCAATGAGGGAAAAACACTTCTTCAATTTCTTGATTTTTCTGAACCTACAAAACATCCAATTGCCAATTTTAAAATCAATTTTAAAATGTTCAAATAAATCATTGATTTCAACTCCTATATCTCATGTTCTTGTAGTAGATTTGGAAAAGAAAGAAGAAACTTTTCTAGAATTCTTACCAGTCTTAAAGATTCCTCTTGAATAACTTATGCATAATTCACAAACATAATCATATGATAACTGAAAAATCACCTTTTCCCATTAGATTTAAGAGTTCTAAAAATTCATCTTTGATTCCTTTAAGAATGAGTGTTTTTAAGATCTCTTTTTTCAAATGCTTATGCTTTGATTTTTGAAGGTTGTAATGAAATCACTCTACATAGTCCTCCAAACTTTCATCTTCCCCTTGTATCATATTGAAAATATCTTCACCGGCATTGCAATAGTCTTGGTACTTCTTCAAGAATACGTTCTTCATGTCCTCCCATGTTTGGATGCAGTTCCCACCAAGGCTCATGAACCATCGGAGAGCTTCTCCTTTTAGAATAAGAGGAAACACTTTCAACCTTTGATCATTAGGACAATAATCGTATCCTCTACAAAGTACTTCAAACTCAAATAAAAATGTATCTGGGTCTTCGTTTGCCAAAACATGAAAAATTGGTAGAGAATATGGGGGAATTATGTGCATTTGTGTCACTCCTCCTATATCTTTGATAGGGAATTCAAAAGTAGAAATGTGAGCCATTTCTTACCATCATAGAAGATGTTCTTCATGTGTTTCTTTGAGGCTCCTCCTTCAAATGTTCCTGTCAATTAGTTAGTGAAATGGGTGGTGCTTACATCACCACTTAAGTGAAATCATGAGATTTGTTTTTCAAAATTCTACCTCTACAATTCCTACTTCTATCGGTGCATGCTATATGACTTAAGCCTGACTACTGAGGGTAGACCCATCACTAGTTCCCTAGGATGCACGTTTAGGTTCTTACCTTCCATCTTCAATATCCAGCTCTCATGAAGTCAGGTATGCATCTATAACCAGATATTAGTGTGGTAGTGAAACTTGAATCTCTCCCCGGCAACAGCGCCAAAATGTTGGGTAAAATTAATTGCTTAATAAACGAATAAAACAATTAATCTCCTAGACATTAATTATTAACCCAAGGAGCATATTTTTATTTCAAGGCAATCAACAAAATATATGCATAACAATACCAACAGATAACACTAGTTTTATATGATTGTGTTCTATACTATCAAGCTCATTCAACAATAAATAAAATGTAAGACTTGAATAATAAAAATAAAATTAAAAAGAATAAAGTAAATGACAGGAAAAACAATTATGCTAATCACACAACTTGAATCATTGCTAAATTAAATCACACTTCACTGAATTGGAGATTTAAGCTATTACACTCGACATAATTCAAAAGCTAATCTAGAGCAACGAATCAAATGAAATCCAAAAGTTGGATAAAATAACAAATCTTGAAAATGTAGCAAACAACAAATTACTTCAAAGAAATGAAATCTTCTTTAAGGAATGACAATTGGAATTCAAATAAACTATCACATAAGTAAGCTAATTTACATGTTCAAGGCAGCACTTCGTCCAACGTAGTGGGCCCGACTACCCAAGACTCGATTCCACCTTGAGAAATAACTTAGATCAGATTACAAATAACAGATGTATAACTCAATGGATAAATTCCTTCATTAAAACATATGAGAGAAAAAATTACAACATTATGAAGCTCTTAGCTTTGCCTCAAATTCAACAATTGTTCATCCTCTCATCTCTTATCTCTTATATATTCTCCTACATCATATCTAAGAATTTTCCATCTCCTATCTACTAATTATCTCTCATTATTCCCCAATTATACTCTAATTCTCTTCTAATTCTCCTCATATTATCCCCTTCTCTTTTCTCTATTTTCATTTAAATACACAGAGAGCAAAGGGAAGTTACAACAAAGATGATTACAAAATGATTTCCATTACAAATTTAGATTTTACAAAAAAAAATTGATCAGCAAGATCATATCTGAAATATCTTTCCATCAACATTCAGCAGGAACAAGTCGAACTTGGTATTGCAATTGGAAGAATTTCAAAATGGTTGCAACAACAAATCTGAGAAAATCGTCTTCAAAGAACCTTCCGTTTCTCTTAATACAAATATAATTTTGGAAAATGACTCATTCCAAAACTAATTCAGTCCATTATGGATAAAACCCATGTTTAATATTTTCTAGATTCTCCTTAATTTGTCCGATATGTCCAATGCAAAATTGTCACTTCTTATTCCAATGAATTTTTGAGTTGGAATATTTAATTGTGAGTTGGAGATCAAATTTGCAATCTGGAAAAGATCTTGGAGGCTAAAATCATGAGTGATGTTACAACAAATCCATTAGTTCACCATCATTGGTAAAATCATGATAATAATCATCAATTTAATAAAAATAAAAGAGAAAAATAGTATTTATCCATAAGAGCATAAATAATTATAAAAAGGAATTATATGATAAATTATGAAAAATGATGTGATAAAGAATGGTATAAATGGATGAAATAGGCGTCAAAAAGTGATAATAATAAGGACACATTAGTGGCCCAACAATGGGTTGGTAGCTGCGATATTGAATGAAGGCATAAAGGAGTTGGTAGTTGAAAAGAGCTAATCCTACATAAGACTATAACAAGGAACCAAGGACAACATTGATAGCAGAGATGAATTTGAGAGCTTCAAAGAAGCAGTCTACTGCCTCGCATGTACGAATGGTTGTGGTAAGTAAGAGCAGAATGGTTACCTTTGTGGACTGTGAATATTTGTAGAAAGATAAATAAGCATGCGACTCTCGGAGGAGTGTGTAGGTCATCTAAGAATTAATTTCTCAGTATAGGAGCTCTGTGTAGTCAGAGTACGAAGAACTATGATGACCCTCTCTGTTTTGAGTGTTGTGGAAAGAAACTATTAGAAGATGCAAGAGTGGTAAGTGAAGCCATGCCTAAGTACATATTTGAAGCTATAGGACAACATGGAGAGACTCCCTTGTGTAGAGTTCCTTAGTGGAACAAAACCATCACCAACAATGAAAAATACGGGGAAGTGAGCATATGTGTGAGTGTGAGCATAGAAGCAGAGAGGATAAGTCTCATGAGAGGACACAATGTAATACTGCGACAAGAGCAGCGTGAGAAATATGTGAAGAATTTATAGGGTAGTGCTAAAGTGTAGTCAGTGAAGATCCATTGACAATGAAGGTAGAGCATAGAGGAAGTGTTGTTGTGAGGAGATTTGTTGCAAGTGAGCACATAAGGTAGAGTGCAGAAGTCAAATCTGTGAACAAACATTGTTTGGTATTTTACTTGTAAAAGTGTATGCCTCTGTTTTCAATTTGAAAATTGTATGAAATAATAGAACAGTGGGAAGGTTAGGTTGGTGCATGCAAACTAAAGAGGTTGGTGCCTCTTGGCAATTTAGTGCTTGCTAACCAAAGGGGGTCGGTGCCTCCTGTGAATGGGTTCTCACAAAAAAATAGATGTAATTAAGTGGGTGCTTAATTTACATCATAAACAAACAACAAATTGGTGTTTTTTTCCCTCTAGGTTTCCACGTGAAAAACACTGTGTCAAATGTGTGCTGATCATGTGACTGTTGCTTGATACATGTGTTTGAAATATTGTTGGTTCACTATTTTTTGAATGAATGCTCTCACAAGTTAAGAATATAATAAGGGACTGTAAGCATAATAATAAAAAAGAAAAAAAAAATAGTAATTATTGATTCACACCCTCCCCCTCTCAACAATTCCTTATTTCAACAAATTTAACTTCTAAGTTTGAAAAATTTGTCACCATATTAAGGAGTGGATTTGGATGTAGTGAAGAATACTCATGCAAAAATGATTTTGATTAAAAAATGCATTGGTCAAAAGGAATAGGTAGCTGAGGGAAGAAGTGAGAATGATGTGGTGGATCATCCCAAGGGAAATCAAGAGTGATATGGAGCTCTAGAATGTCTTAATGAGGGTGAATACTAGTGGAATTAAAGTCTAGACTACTAGATAAAATGGTGGAAGATGAGGAAGTGAACTCTAATCAATTCCATGGGAATGAGAAATATGGTTCACATATGTGATGTCTATAGCGGTAGAATAAAGGCTAGTGAATGAAGGGTCCAAAAATGTTGATACTGAAGTAGCATTAGGTATGCAGGGGATGCTATGTTATACACCATCATAAAAAGAGGGTTTTTCTAACAAAATTAGTCCCATGGAAGTTTATTGGACCCTATATTATACATTCATTGTGGCCCATCCATCACATTATCTTATCCTCATTTTTGACCTTGTATATGCCCTATTTTGATGTTAGCATAGATATTATAAGCACTTAAGGAAGTTCAAGTTAATATGGTCAACTTTGTATAACTTTTCACCTCAATTTTATTCACCTTTGGAATATATTTAACAAACTCCTAATGTAAAATATAGAGAGGGAATGTAGGGATATCATTTGCTCCTATATGAGAGCTTGAAATCAACCCCTTCACTACATTAAATATAACTTAAGGAATTTGTGAGGCCAATTGAGGGAAAACTACTAGGACTTTAATGTTTTTTTGGGGGAAATCAACCTTCCCTTCAAGAAGGTTATTCCCCATGAGTTTTTATAAGAGAGGACTCAAGGAAAAGTCTTACATTAATTTTTATTACATTGTAGCTATACAACTTTCTTTTGTTCAAACTTATTAATTGTTCATTTAAGTTAACAAAATGATAATATTTCTTTCCAAGCAACTAATGTTGGATTTTTATTGGGTCTTTGAGCACCTTTGGGAGGGCCCACCCATAATATCTCTAAAAACCCCTATGACCTTTCTCTTTCTCATTTTCATGCATATCTTTAATGCTATCTATGTATTTCATTTTATGTTGCAAGTATTTTAGTAAGTTATCCATTTTTCATGTTCCTATAGAAGATTAGTAACTTAGTATTTCAAATTTGTTGAGTTTTCCTCATGAAATATATATGCTAAAAGTATGTTTATTTATGAGTTTTAGCCTTTCCAACATCAATTTTATGCATTAATCTCAATTCTGAAATTTCCTATAGGAATACAAAACTTTTTCCTGTTGCATTACAAAACTTCCTGTAGGACAACCCTGAAAGCCTCTTTTTAGCACATTGCTTCATGGTTAATGGATATTTCATCTCTAAATAGATAAAACATAACTTGTTGATGTGATTTAGTGAACAAGGGAGTTAAAGAATTGAATAATAATCTCTGTAGGATTGCTTTCTATTTACTATATTATTGATTCTTATTTCGTAAAAGTAAGGTTAAAGTTTATCTTTCTGGAAGAGTAGAATAGGATTTCCTTTGTTGCAATTTTTATTTCTTGGGAATTAGAATTATCTATTTTCAGGTAACTTAGTATAGAACCTACTCTTCTGTATTTGATAGATATACATTTTACTGCAATTAGTTTATGTAAGTGATTGTTAACCAATATTTCTAAAATATTAACTGATTAGAGATACATTTTCTTTCATTAGATATGTTAATAGATACATTAAATAGTGAGAAGATACGTGTATTGCATAGATAGCACAAGATACCTCTTAAGTTTGTACAAAAATTGAGTTGACATATTAAAGTTGAAACCTCCAGAGATATAACATTATTGCTAGAATAGTAAGGCTCGTAACCTTTTGGAATTATTTCTAGAGAGGTGTCAAAGGTGTGTAATTTTTCATTCTCATGACACATTAGATTTATTTGAAAAAGGAAAAAAAAGTAAATTCCACTTTTTCCAATATCAACATGCATGCCTCCTAGACTTAGATATAAGCTAGGTAAGTTTCTAGCCCGCACTTATGAGCCTACAAGTAGCAAGCATCCACAATCAACTAATTATGAAACACTTTGTTTAACAAGAAGGAGTTTTGAGGATTATCTAGAAGAGAAATCTAAAGCATTTGATACCCTATTAGGAGGATGCAGTTCTCCATCTCATTATACAATGGTTGAAGATGAAGATCAACATGAGGTATTTGAATTTCACATCGAGGAAACCAGTGGAAAAGCTAAGCTAAAGAATACCAATCCATCTATATTATCTCACTTTTATGGACTAACCATAGAATATCCTAACACTCCTTTTGTTTGAGTTTTATGTATTATGTAGAACTTATGACCATACCATTGATGAGTAGAAATTGTAACATTTCTCCTCCACTTTGAAAGATGCAACCTTAAAAGGGCTCATGAGCCTTGAAGAGAACAACATTACTAGTTGGAAGTAGATGAAACAAACCTTCAACAATACATATAAAGAATATTGTAGGGCTCAATATATAAGGGATGGAATCTTTAGGATGAGCCAATGAGACAATGAATCCTTGGAGGATATTGAAGAGAGATTCAAATTGAGTAACAACTGGGCACATAAATTTATCCCTAGATGAAGACTGTTTGAAACTTATATTACAGAGAGGAATAAGGGAAGATTTGATGGATGCATTTAACCTCTTAGCTAATGGATAAATCTACTAATTTCATTATGAAACCATCAATGAAATCTTCAAGAACCACTCTAGAGAAAACAAAAGTAAAGGCAGTCATAGTATGAGTTTGATAAGTCCTTCTTCTTCCTCCTGCATACTTATAAAAAATGAAATAGGACACATGCTAGAATATTGAAGACAGAGATATTACACTTACTAGTCATGTAAATGTACACATTGTAGGCCAAAATGAAGTAACAAGAGGTAGAAAATGCATTGGAAATATTTTGTCCAAAATTCACTAAAATAAACCATCGAAATTAATGTCCACTTAACAGTGTAGAGATATGTGAACTCTATGAAGAACAACATCTTACTAATAAATTTCCCTCTTTTCCAGGTTTGAATGTTGTATACTAAGGAAACAAAGGAAGCATGGAATCACTATGCTCCATCATTCTAGAAGAGACTAATAGCACCAAGAGCCTATTAACATGACATGAGATACAACCATTCACATTATTTCAATAATTACAATTCATAGTTTCACAATCAACCTTGGTTTTCACCTAATCCTTCACCCTTAACCATGCATACCCAGTGGAAATGCCCAAAACGATTTGTTGTCCCTCCTTACCAACATTTCTCTAACTAGTTTTCTCAATGGAGTAATCCTTCACAAGGGTCAAGGCCTTAAATGTCTCAACCAATAACCTTAATTCATACTCTTCAATGGCATAGTATACCTTAAAATACCACTCCACCAAAGAAACCTCAACTTCTTTCCCAATCAAATCCAAACCCCAATAATAAGAAGGTATAACTTATTTGCAATAATGAGACTACTTATCAAACTCATTCCCTGTAAATTTAGGTAATCAACCTTATATTAGGTAAAGTCCTGCAAGATCCTCCTCATCATTCCCCAATAGAATATCCATAAGAGGAGTGGAGGGAACCTTCCCCTCAACATAATTCTCAAACCTCACCTTACCCTAAGAGGTTGCTCTTTAAAAAGACACATACACTTAAGGAAATTGAACTTTCAGGGGAATTGAAAAATTTGTGTTGATATACCTCTCTTACAGGCCATTAAATATGTTCCTATCTATAACAAATTCATCAAGGAGGAATGTATTAAAATTCCTAGGAGGAGAAAAAGGGATGGACCACAATAAATTTCATAGGGAAACTAGCTGATCTAATGCTTGGAAGGATGATTGTTACCAAGTATTTGGATATTGGCATCCCATTTGTACACTACACATCAATTAGTTCGTAGTTCAAAACACTTTGATTTATCTAGGAGCTACTATTAGCATCATGATTAAGGAAACTATTTTCAAACTCAATCTTCAAGATTCTTTGATAAAAAAATACCATTGTGCTTCAACTTGTTGATACATTGACTGTGGAACCAAAGGGCATAATAGAATATGTCTTGGTATCGATTAATTCTTGGGAGTATCCTACTAATTTTGTAGTTTGAAAACCAAATATAAGTTTAATGGGTATCCACTCATCTTAGGGATACCTTGGCTGGCTATAGTAGATTCCTATGTCAGTTGTAGGGTTTGGTAATATGACTAACACTAAAGGGAAATTCCATAAAACATTTATACTATACACTTTTGATTGAGCCTTGGTTGAAGAAAAAATTCCTACTTGGGTGGAAGATGAAGTAGAAGAAGATCCCATCCTTACACCCTTACATCTTGTTTCTAAAATTGAAATATCTCTTGGTAGTAAATAAGCTAATTAAGATGATTTACTTTCCAATTTCCTATAAAATCGATAATCTAATGTTATGAGAATTGATAGTCTAAGCAATGATCAAACTTTAGGAAAACCTAAAATCTCAAAAGAAACTTTATTGGTAGACTTAATAATTACTATATGATAATAATACCACCAAAATAGTGGAAATTTGTGTCTATAAATTGTTCAAAATCACCACATCTTTAACTGTTAATTAGGAACAAGAGTTGGTCATTGTTTTTAAGAAGCACATTGAAGCATTTTCATATGATTATAGGGGGATGAAAGGAATCCATCCATATGTTTGTACTCATCACATTTATAACAAATATGATCATAAATCCATTTCCCAATCTTCAATAATAATGAACCCCACATTAAAAGACATTGTTAAAGAGGAATTACAAATGCTCCTAGATGTTGGGTTTATTTATCCTATTTCCAATAGTAAGTGGGTATCCTTGTTGAGTAAATTTATTGAGTAAATTAACACAAGTATTAAATATCAATCTAGGTTTGTAGAACTTAGAAGCATGTCCAAAATGTATGGATATAAACTATAATCAACTATTTATGAAAATTGAAGGAAACGAAATTATAAACTAATTAGAAGTGCATATTACAAATATAAAATTAAACTAAGTAATTTCTAATTCAATATGTAATTGTTGAAAAATGTGCAACAAGAAATGTTAAATTTAGAATGTGCTAAAAATAGCATGTCTAAAAATAGTAGTTTGGCCAGTGAGGTCATTGACCACATTGGGTGAGAGGTGAAACTGCTAAAAATAGAAAGTTATAAAAATAGAATTTCTGGGTCCCTTCCTATTTATAGTAGTCCCTAGTCTATCTATAGGAAGTAAAAATAATTTTGTTCTTAGTAGCAGTTGGAAATATTAATTAATTAATTCAGTTGAGTTAATTAGTTAAGGAAATTCGAATTTTAAGTCTTTGTGAGCATGCACATGAGTTGTCCCACTGATTGAGGAATTTATCCTTAATTTCCTCCACTGATTGAGGGAATAAGTATGAGTTCTATAATGAGAGAATGAGTTGACTTAGTTATAACTAGTCAAGTCCAGTTAGATTATTTTAACAAGTTGTTAAAATAATAAAATATAGTTTGTTAATGCTTGCATGCATGTGACAACAATTATTTTAGATAATTGAGGATTCACTCATGGATAACTATTGCATGTCAGTTCTGTCAGAGACCCGGTTGAGATCAGATGTGGGACATTGTACTATCATATGATTAACTATTTCTAGTAAGTAGTTTTTGCATGGTTGAGGAACTAGTGTTCTCAAGGAATACGTAGTTGGACCAGTGGTTGTTTTTGGTATGTTGGAATTAATTGCATGTGCTTTTGCTATTATTTCCTAAGAAAACTACGTAAAAACCATAGGGAAAGCCTATATAAATAGGGCTTGGGTGGTTCATGAGACATATGTTCATATCTTTATAGTTAATTGAGAACTAAATAGCTTGAGAGCTAATTCTTCTTCTATTGTGAAGAGGATTTCCACTTGATTGATAATACATGGTTAGGGTTTTATGCTGATGCTTTCCCTTGGATATATCTTGTGTTATGTGTGATTAATTCTCTTCATCAGTTATGCATGTTTCTACTTGATGTTGCTCATGATTTCGATTATGCTTCCGCTTAATGTTTTGTAGAAGTAGAACAAGTATTATGCTTTAGGACATTGCATATAACAGTTTGTTCTACAGGTGAAATTTCTAAAGAATATGTAAAGGATCTATGCTCTATACATTTGTATGAAGGTGCCAAATAGTGATGCATACTAATAAGCTATGCCTATCAGTGCCTCCATTGCTGCCTTCGACATGCAGGGCATATCCTGTTCGAAAATCATCTTGTAAACTGGGGTGACAAAATGATCGGACAACCGTGTGATAACTCTTCTAAAGCTGCATTTGGACAACATCTTACAATAAGTGTTCACGACAGTCTCCACCGGTGACCATGCCGATTTCAATCTCGGGAACTCTTGTCGGGCATAGATTGCATCCAATATGTAGGCAGACATGTAGATTTCTGCTTGCATACCTTTGGGCAGTTGTTGAGCCCTTGTTACCTGTTCCATTAGTTGATGAGCCAACATGCCAAACCAGTTACATGCTTCGCCTTATCTGGCCAGTTGGTCCAACACGATCACCCAACTCTGTGGGAAGTTTTCGTGCTTTCTTGGCCATACAGTCGACATGCAAAGGTGACCAAGTATTGATACACCTTCCACAATATCTTTGTCTTGTAGATCTAGTTGGGTGTCATCTTGAATTTAGCTGGCTTCTTTACTCAGTTCTTCAAAATGTCTCTCGAGTTGGCATTAATGCTGGGTAAGCTAAAGGGAGTCTCCATGATGGTCACAGGCTCTAACATATGATACATCTCATCATAATCATGTGCCCTAAAGGTTGCAATCTTCGTCCCACTGACACTTCTCAAAGTCATCGTCTCATGATCAATGTGCGAGATGATCTAGTGTATCATGTTTGTGCATGGGAATGCGGGGTATTTGCATGCAATCTAGTACAAGCTAGACTTGTGAATGTTCACATATATCTAGCGATCTTCGAGGTCTTCCCCAAATGTGTCTACAAATGCATCATTTAACTCTTGCCATTTTAGCTTGATGTCCTTGTCCATAATCAGTTTAGTATCTTCATAGATTGACATACTTGTAGACACGCACTCAACTGCTGCTCCAGTTGCACTTCCATTAGTGTCCTTTGATCCTAAACTTCTAAGAGGTGGACGAACACCTGCGAGATCTGGAGACAAAGCGACTTGCATGGAAAGAAATCTGTCAGTGGAAACCAAGGAAAATTTGTGGAACAACATAACACATACCTGGGGAATGGCTGACAATGATTGTGCAATTTCTTCTGGGAAATTGGATGCTAGACTTGTGCAAAAGTCAGTCTGGGCTATCTAGAAGGCATGAATGGCTGCTGGAATTGTGCAATATGCAATCTAGGCTGGTTGTTGACTGCTGGAATTGCACAATGTGCAATTTCAATTCTCAATGGGTACAGGCTCAGTGACTGCATTGCACAATTTTATGGGCCAACAGTCACTGTCCCTCAAAATTACACAATGCAAGACTAGAGGACAACACCTGGGCAAAAATGCACATTTCCTGAGAGGAATACAAAGCCTTCCCTCTTAGGATTGCACAATGCTGTCTTGGTGAGGTAGAGTCTGGGCCAAGGCTGGCTAGACCCACCGACGGGCAGCTGGAAGCAAATTTGAAAGTGAATGCATGGTGATACTGAGTGTAAGCATAAGACAATGATCGTGCATGCAAACAATGAATGAAAGATTCAGAAAATGGAACAACATGCATGTGGATGATGTGAGTCGCTGAATCGACGATCGTTTGTGCAAAACAGTTTCATGCATGTGACAATAGTGAGATTCTAGTGAAAACTATAATTGTGCTAGTACAAGCTAGTATGCATGTAAACGACAACAAGTGTTCAAAGAAATCAAGCAAACAACAGTCACACAAGCAAAAAAAAAAGCGACAAAAATGCTACAAAAGACAAGTTGAGACCACTTACCCGTGAATAGCTGAGCCGAATGTGTCGAAGAGTCCTGAATATGTTGTGGGAAGTCAGAGCTCCAAGATCGATGTGAAGAAATGAGCTCTAAAGCGTCGAATAAATAAGTTTGAAGCTCATGATGCGCATACCACAAATCTAAGAAAAATGACACTTGGAGGACATATTCTAAAACGATATTTGTATGTAACCTCCAACTGCTAAAAATATCTTCCTGAATCAAGGTATGCCTTTTTCTATTCTGGGAAAAAGAAAGCCATGTATGCAAGTCAATTTTCTTTGGTCCTAGGTGGAACTGGTCAAATCAACTACACATGCAAGAGCCTGCCCAACTGTTGGGAAAAAAATGCGCATTTCTGGAAGGGAGTTGGGATGGATTCCTAGAAGATTTGCACAATTTATGGGCAGAGCAGCTAATTACTGCCCAAGATTACGCAAATTCTAGGCTGAGCAGTCCTTTTGGGAGGAATTGCGCAATTTTTTAGATGAAGCTTGACTAGAAGATTTCACAATTCTGGAGCCCAGTAGGCTGCTAGACAAAATTGCGTAATTTCTGGAGGGAAGGCTAGTTTCCCTCCAGAATTGTGCAATTTCTTGAGGGAGCTACTCAACCAATTGGACCAAGTCTAGAGAAACAACCTATGAGGGGAATGCAACAAGCTCTCATGGAAAGGTTGTCATTATGCAAGAATATCACTGAAGCTTGTGTACTTGACGAAGCAAGACATGCTACTGTAAAAGGTTGTTAGGGAGGCTACAAAACGAAGTTAAGGCAAAATTTTGGAGGGTGGTTGTAGCTGCCACAACAGGGTCTTTTTTAGTTTTGAAAAGGGAGTGAGTGGTTTTCTTGGGTAATGGTTTGGGTGATTCAAAGGAGATTATTTATCCTTGGTTACTCCTCTTTCTTTGGATGAACAATGTGTTTCTCGAATCACCACTATGGATATTACTGGGGAGGGGGAGATGAAGACTTTGTCCTAATTCTATTGATGTGGAGGGGAATTCAAAGGGTCCCTATAATCTAAAGGTCCAAAAATTCGTTGTTTCCAAGGGTGGGGAGACTATTAGGGGTTTGGGGACAAATCCATGTGAAGGGGGAAAAGGAATTAGGAATTAGGAATGGTTGAAGGTTCCACATCTCTTTAGCACAAGAAAATGATACCACAAGTTGTAGAAGTAATTTATTTAAAATGGGTTCTAAAACATATGTGACCCTTGATCCTAACCCATAATGGTTTTATCTTTCTCTGAATGTGTAAGGCCCAGGCCATCCCTTGGAAAAAATGGCTCTAAATGTGCCAATTAAAATTCATTGTCTTGACATTTTATTATTGCATAATGCTATGGGTGAAGGAGAGAGGGATGGCAGGGGGCATTGTTTATGAACTAGGAAACATTCTTGGTGGGTGAAAATTTTCCTTCTTAGATGCCAACGAGCAAGTTGGGTGTTTAGCGATACTTTTGAATTCAAGGGCTTGTTTTGGTCCAATTCATAGGTTTTTTCTTCAAGTTTTGAAATTGTTCCTTTCTCCTAGGAGATGGGGTTGAATATTATAACCTTGAATGTGTATTTTCTTTCTCAGGATCAAGAAGATTATTGGGAGAGACTATTTGGGATGGGTATCTTGAGAAAAAATAGAGTTATTATAAGGGGTCACTAAATTTTTTCTTTTGGTAGAGAAAAATATTAGGGGATGCATGTGTAGGTAGGTCTCGTAATATATTTTTCATTAGAAGGTGTGATGGAGTGGGGCTCATTGATGTTGCTCCACTCAATTTATGTCCAACTTGGAGTAATACGAGGATTGATGAGGAAATGATAGCCAAAAGGTTGGATAGATTTCTAATCCCAGAAGACTTTTCAAAATAATATTTTCCTATTAGATAATGGTTTGCCTCAGAAATGACAAAGATCATTCTGGAATTGGCATTGGGGGGCCCAAATCCATCAAGTTCTTTTAAGTTAAATCCAGAGTGGTTTAAGGAGGATGATTTTATTTCTTTAGTACATGATTCTTGGGAACCTTTTGATTAGTTTCAAACTTGTTTGGAAACTCCACAATTTGCAACAAATTTAAGGTAGATTAAGAAAGTGACTTTAGGTTGAGCTTAAGAGAAGAGAATGAAAGGTGAAAAAGAGTTATGTGAGGTAGAATATCAATTGGAACATATGTATGAAAAGGGTGTGTCTGGGTTTGAAAATATATTGGTTACAGTCATGGCTAACCAGTTAGAATTTAATAAGAGGGTTTTGTTAGAAACAAAAGAAGTAGAATGGAGACTAAAGAGTAGAACTCTTTCATTATCATGCGGAAATGAAAACACTAATTTTTCCGATCATCATGCCAATCATAGGAAGAATTCTAATACTATATAGAGGATGCAAAATTAGGAAGGGGAGGAGGTTATTAGCTTTGATGATGTAAGCAAGATAGGGATGAATCAATCTGGGGAGGTATACAACGAAGAAGATAAAGGTACTTTATGAAGTGGTTAAAATGGTCACATACTTTCCCAAAATTTGTCAATGCGAAGGAAAATGAAAGTTTATTGGAGGAAGTCTTTGAAGACGAGTTACAAGAGGTGCTTCATAGTTTTCAAGAGGATAAAATCGCATGACTAGATGACTGTCTTGTTGAATTAGTTTTGGGATCTTATGACTTGATTGAAGGTGATTTATTGCATGCCATTGAAGAATCCATATCTTAAGCTAAGTTTCTTGCAACTGCTAAATCAAATTTCACTGCTTTGATTCCAAAATTTTCTAAACCAAGATATTTTAAATAGTTTAGGTCAATATATCTTTGAAATTTTATTTATAAAATTATTGCAAGGATGACAAATATTCCTTTTTATATTACTAGTTATTAGGAACAATTTGGATTTTTATTTGGAAAACAAATCCATGAGGCTGTTATAGGGGCACAATTGGGTTTTTCATTGCAACTTTGATTCCAAAATTTGCTAAACCAATATCCTTTGAAGAATTTAGGTCAATATCTCTTTGTATTCGTATTTAGAAAATTATTGCAAAGAGGGTGAAGGTTATTTTGTCTAATACTACCTCTTGAGAACAATTCAGATTTTTATTTGGCAAACAAATCCATGAGGCCATTGGAGGGTCACAACAAGTTTTCCACTCTATAAAATCTATTTTTTTTCTAGCTATGGTGTTTAAGATCGATTTGTTAGTGACTTATGATGTAACACCTCATTTTCTACCAGTATGCAATCATAATTATGACTCAATGTCATTATAAATCATATCATACATATTTTTATGATTCTTGAATTATGACAAATAAGTTATAGCTGATGTAAAATTATTTTGTTAATTAGTGAAAATTTGATGACTCATTTTATTTTCCTTTTTTTTTTTTTTTTGTAAATTGGGCTACTCCTATTATTATACAAAAAGATTACAAAAAGATTACATCGAGGCTGGCCTCAAAAACTCTCCATACTGAGTTATGGATTTAGCAGGACTTTTACACTGGAGGGTGAAACTTCCCTTGGAATCTGACTTGTCCCACAGACTCTTGATAACTAAAAGACAGAAAATTTGACACAAACCAGAACCAACTGAAAGACATGCAATTTGACACAGACCAAAACCAACTGTCCCCGAATTTATCCAGAGAGTTATACAAACAGAGATAGAGCAGCAAACATAGTCGTAATTGAAAACTGATTCCGACCTGAACAGAGCTAAGCCATAGCATGAGCTTATAAAAAACTATCAAACAAAGAAGGCTGTGAACTAAAGTCGCCGAACATACATCATAGAGCAACAGAAACGACCACCTGGGGCCATAGCTAGACCTAAACGATGTGGAGGAAAGCTCATATGTCCACGGAGGTAGAAGGTTGCTCCTCAACGATCCTGCATCCATACTGGTCTGACGCGCTCGAGTCTGTATATGGAGCGTCGTCTTTAGCTTGCTCGCTTGGACCCGCCACCGCACCCGGGGCCTCCGCAGGCTGAATTCTTTGACAGTGAACAGGAGAAGGTTGCCTATGCTCCGCAGAGACTTCTGGAGGAGCTGCGTTATCACACTTCTCAATCCAAACAGACACAAAGTAGGTAGAGTTGTCCAGGGAATAGGGGAAGCGAAAGCGGGTTGAGGGATGAGAGTTGTGCGAATACGCCGCTGCACGAGCCCATCCTCTGCCTCTTCCCCGACCTTGCCTCGCACCATGAGAGTCAATTTCTTTGGAGGAGGATTTCGTGGTGTGAGAGGAGTGCTGAGGGATAGCCCTTCCTCCGGAGCCTCCCCGAGACCCACCCCTTCTGCTAATGAGGTGGAGCCATTCCCGCAACATTCTGGGATTGCGTGAGGGATTACACTGGAGCAGGGAATGCACAGTGAGCGGAATCTCCGTGAGCCAAGAGGCACAGAGAGCCAAGGAACCATCCGCAAAGGCTTAATGACTAACAGGGGCACAAAGGGCCATAGAGGCGAGGCTGTTGGGACACAGAGGGGCGAGGTGGGAATTGGCACAGAGAGCCGACAAGGGATGTCAACAGAAGCAACGAGGGGTGCGAGGGTAACACTCAGAAACTAATGCTTACATATGGGAGAGCCAGAGCTTGGGACCTTGTGCTGGAGAATACTACTCCCAAAGGAAGAGACCGAGGCCTTCTGTGCTGAGGGCCAAGGCCTAATCCTCTGAGACCACTGCCAAGACCCGAGAACCATCAGCGAGCAGAACAAACAATGCATCCAAAGCCGAGACATCAAATAATGCATAGCCAGCGGAGGCTGGCTCTTAAAATACCACAGAGCGGAACCCCAAGCGATGATCATACCACAACAGACGGTCTATAATCCAAACACCGGAGAGACGAATCGCGGGAGAGCCATAATGCTGCAGACGACGAGTTGCAGGGAGGAGTAATGAACCGCATTCAATTTAACATGATGGGGGTGGCAGGCCCGTCGATTATCCTTACAGATGGCGAATTTGGGCTGCCACTTTCCCAGTGGGAATGCCGCCACTGTACTGCCCCCATTAATATACACCTGCAGCCGGGGTATTTTCCTTTTATTATCTAAAGTGTATTGGTATAATATTTCTCTTATTTATATTTCTAATTAATTCCATGTTGTTTGATATGCATATGAAATATCCCATTTTAAACATATTAATATTAATACCTTCATTGGGATAAAGGGATGAGCATGGATGAGTCGAATCCATCGAGGGTGTGAGCGACTAGGGTTTCCTAGCCATGGTCACTCCTCTTCGCCTAATGTAGATCTATGCAATGAATTTTTCAGATTTGGGATTTGTAGTGCCTATGTGCAAATGTCTTAATGGTAGATCGAGAGTTTGTGTTGAAACTTAGTTTTCTATTTCCCCAACTTGTTATTGTCTTGGCTGATCTATTCTCTTAGTTAGTTTTATTGAGTTCATTTCTTGTACGATGGGTGAGTATGCTAACACTTGGCCCAATTATAGCTCTATTTTAGAATTTATTTGTAACAATTAAATACATAATGAGCCCATTAGTAATTTGTATTGTGGAAGCACTTGTTTTTCTTTTGTTTTTGAAAGCAAACATGATAAGGATTTGATCTATAGATCTGGGCCCCATTTCATGGGATCTAGGGGAATGTTTCTCCCGCACTGGAATTTGTACTTAAATTCTACCATGGAAATCTCTTCCGCAACTATATGGATTAGATTTCCATATCTACCCCTTATTTTCTACAACGATGGTATTTTCAGAGATATATGTGAAAATTTTGGTTTCTATATTACTAGTTATGAGTGCAAAGACAATAACTTCTATTATGCTAGAATTTGTGTTGAAATGGATTTTGCAAAAAGACTCTCTAAGGAAAGTTCGCTTGAATTTGTGGGTTGGTCCAATATTCAAGCTTTAGATTATGAGCAGGTTCCTTTTAGATCCAATTTTTTTCTATAAGTGTGGGCACTTTTCAAAAATCTATCCAAAAATCTCTAGCATCTCAGATTATCTCCTTCTATCCCTTAGCCATATTCTAAAATTAATGATGAACGAGAAACATTCAAACTGGTTTTGAGGAAGCACACAAATCATCCATCTAAGAGGTTTCATTCTTATAGGCCCGAATCTCATAAACATCCTCCCTCCTATAGTAGATATGAAACTTTGGAGTCTTTAGAGGAGAAAGCTGAAGAAGATTAGCCAGATTTAGATTGTGTCTTTAGAGAATACTAGTTCACATTTTGAGGATGAGACTACTTCTAGGGATAGAGACAAAATCCCTCCTTTAGATAAGAAGGAAGAAGAGGATAGTTTGGAGGAAGAGGAGGAGGTTAATCCATCTTATCCTTCTCCTTCCTATTCGAATGTTCTAAAAAGAAATCAACAATCTTCTCCTACATTAATAAGAAGCAGAAATTGAAACAACAAATCTTAAGAATATCGTGCATGCCATTCTTTAGTCTCTTGTGTTTCTAATGAGGTATTGATTTAAATTAGATGTTTTAAATGTTTTGTCTTTATACCATCTCGTCCAAGCAATTCCTTTTTGTTGGGTTGTGTTATATTCTTTCCACATAGTTAACAGGGGGTTTGAGGGGTACCCATAACCCCACTTTATGGGGTCCGGGGCAGCGCCCTGGAAAATTTTGGCTTTGGACCCTATGTTAGGTTGGGCAGACCCACTTATGGTTTTGCATGATTTTCGCACATGTTTTTTGGACGCGATGGTTTTCGGTCCATGGTTTTGGACGCGATGTTTTTCGGTCCATGGTATTGGATGCTTCGACATGTATAAATATGTATTTTAACATTGAAAGGAACATAA
>APFE030846374.1:57748-71436 GCA_000404065.3 Pinus taeda
TATCATTCAAAGACAAAGCACATTGATGTTCAGTATCACTTTGTGAGGGACATGATAGAAGACAAAAGGGTGTTGCTGGTAAAGGTGGACACTTTGAAGAATACTGCAGATGCATTGACAAAATATGTTAGCTCTAAGAAGTTCTCTTGGTATAGAGAAACAATGAGTTTTTCCGAGCTGGAAAAATGACTAAGCTCTCCTGTGGCCCCCTGTGGAAAGAAAACAACAAGTGGGAGATTGTTGGGTTGTGTTATATTCTTTCCACATAGTTAACAGGGGTTTGAGGGGTACCCGTAACCCCACTTTATGGGGTCTGGGGCAGCGCCCTAGAAAATTTTGGTTTCGGACCCTATGTTAGGTTCGGCGGACCAACCTATGGTTTTGTGCATGATTTTCACACATGTTTTTTGGACGCAATGGTTTCCGGTCGATGTTTATGGAGGCGATGGTTTTTGGTCCATGGTATTGGATGCTTCGACATGTATAAATGTGTATTGTAACATTGAAAGGAATATAATGAAAAATCAAGCTAGTAGTCCCGGTTTTGGGATCCAGTGGGAAATCTCTGTGTTTATGTGTTTTATGTGTTATGCTCTCGCATTTTTATTTTTCATGTGATTTAGAATTTGTTTGCAGGTAATTATTGTACGGGGTTAAAACCTACAATCATGGCTTTTTGCATGTAGGCAAATGGATAGAACTGGTTTTTGATTGCAGCAACTAATTCACTCCAGACAGAGACAGTCTTACCATGTATTTTCATATCAGCTTGGGTTCTACCTTCCCACCAAACCAAGGCAGTGCCTCCTAGGCGTAGGCATGCTAGCTGAATCTTACTCTTATTTGAGCCTATGTTCTGTACCTTGTAACACACATCAATTTGTCTAATCCAATTGTCCAACTTTTCAGCATTTAGCTCTCCATCATATATAGGAAAATCAAATATAACATCTAGTTTAACCAAAGATGATTTCTTATTATGCAAAGGGCTATTAGGAGGTGTGAGAAACCTTTCCTCTTTCCCCTTTCCTTTGGATTGGTCATGGGAATGAGACTCATCTTCTTCTTTATCTTGTTTAGAACCTGATGGATCTTCATCCTTGTGATTTCTAAAGTCCTTATACATTTCTTCTACCATAGACTTTATAGCTAGGAAAGTCTCTATGAATTGAGGGTCTGGCTCGATAGAACCTTCCTCTGACATTGTCTTCCGAGAATAGACTCTCCCAATTTCAAGATTAGTTTCCACCAACTCTCCTTCTTCTAATTTGAGCTTTGATCTAGTGAGCATTCACAACTAAACCAACACAAGCTTGTCTAACCTTACAGCCTAAAGCTCTGATACCACTTGATCTGATAATCACTCTATGAGTGACATCAGTTGAAGATTTATTAAAAAAAAGGCATTATAGACTCATGTGCTGGTGTGTGTTCTATGTTATTTAAGCAATGGATCAATCAGATTTCCAATACATAGACACTTAAATGGAAAGACAATAGAGAAATACAATAAGAAAACATAAAGACACAATAATTTTTAATGAGCAGTTCACCCTATTCTGTAGGGCTACATCTCTGGTCCAAATTTTAGTGGTGGCCTTGTTTTATTGTGTCTTTAAGCAGAGAATCACAATGCAGGGACTCAATGTGAGTTCTCGTGATGTAGATTTGGTTGGCAGGGTGGTTCTTGGATTTTCCAAACCATTGGAGTACACAAACTCTTCTTCTTCCTACCAGCTCTCTGAGCTTCTAGTCTACAGTGGAAAGAGCCAATTGTGGTGCTCAGTCGAAATATATTCCTCTATGGGATAGCTTGAATCTCTCAAGCTCCGGTGCTCGATGCTCCCATTGGTCAACTTGGCCCTCTGTCTCTTTCTACTTCATCTTTACTACCTTCTTCTCTAGCTTCTGTCTCCCAATGTTCAATCCTCCTCTCAGGGTTTTCTCTGACTGAGAAAACTAACTATGTATCTTGTCTTTGTTCATGGCTTTTAGCCATTCATTTCCATGCATGTTCAGTCCTTCTTCTGCCTATGTCGATTCACCTTTTGCAACTACGCTTGGAAGTCCCTCTTTGGTGTTAGCATGAACGCTCAGGGAGTGGCCACATCCATCTCTAAATAGCGCCAGCCTACTTTGTTAGTTCACTTCTTCACTTACATCATAGATGAAGTCTTTCGTCCACTGTGGCAGTCAAACGGACTCCAAATCCTTACAAATTGTGGTGTATTCCTTCATTAATTCCACTTCCTCCATTAGGAACAATCTCAATCATCCGATTTGGGTCCCATGGATCCAACATCATACGCATGTCCCACACAGTTGAATTCCTCAACTGATAGCATGTGATCAACAGTGGTTTTCTCTCACCTCCACCAACCATGCATCGATCGTTGAGTGGGATCACTCTACTTTCATCCAAAACCTCTTACCGTTTGAGGGTGCCCCAATCAATACCACTGGTTTCTAGACTGTGGGTCCTACCTTTGTATGTTTAGTGCTTTTCCCTTTTTCACCTGCAGTTCTCCAGCTCCCAACGCGACTATGTGCTCGGGCTTCCTCCATTTTGGCCTTGTTTGCCCAGCGATGCACAATTAGCGCTTAGCGCTAAGTGCTAATTGTGCATCAAAGTCCACATCCTTTTCCCAATCCGGGGCTCCCAATGGCTACTTTGACCTCCTGCACAGTCTCCATGGACCTCGGTCAACGCATTTTGACCGAGGTCCTCGTTCTCCCACACTCGCTGCCATTGCCACTGGTTCAGGGGTGTTTTTGATCGTTGTTTTGGAACTCTTTAGAGATTTGTCCTAACTTGATACAATCATGGGTCATTGATAGTCTTTTATAGATCCAATTTGGATCAAATGATGATGATGGAACTACCAATAAAATATTCACCATAGCACGTAGCCTAGTTAGCTTCCTGTTAGAGTCGATCTAGTTATCCCTCCGTCAGAGATCAAAGATCTTTTTTGCATTTCATGTTTAAGTGTCCCATTAGTTTCGATCAGTTGCATTTCGTTAGGCATGCCATAACTCTGATGGAATGGTTTGTGTCACTCATTCCCCTTGTGCTTGGCACTGCTGGTTCAGGTCTATTCATAAAAACAAAGCTTCAAAGGTGATTTACAGTCATGCTTCAAATTTTTAGTTCTTAGGTCTAGGGTTGAGTCAATTTTGTTTTTGCAAAGTCTACGAAGACCAGCAGGCCAGAGGGATGTCCTCGATAGATGGTCACCTCAATAATTTTCATCATTATATAGATAAATTAGGACTTCTCTTCAAAACTCTGTTTTGAAGATAAGTTGTCATCTCATTTTTGTAAAAAATTTCAGAAACTTCAGTTCTTGAATCGTCCAAGCGCAGCCTTGGTCTCCTTTTCCAGATCATATCACAGCTATCCTTACAAATAATTGTCAAAGAAAATCATTATTTCAACCAAATTTAGGGAGGAAACCAAAAAGGTCAGAAGTCTATTAATCCTGAAAAAGTGTCAACGACAAAACATTACAAATGCGTCATGGACCAAGAAATAATCAAAAGGGAGTCTATATAAAGATATTTCACTACATTTGCAACTCATTTTGCATGGGAAGAGTGAAGAACATCATTTGAAAGCAAATTTGTGAGTTTGTGATGAAGTTGGAGCAGTTTCTTGGTGCGTGACGCACTGGACTAGGCGCGCAGCGCATCAGGGGCGTGCGGCGCATTAGGCACAAAAACGCACTATAAAAATACACGCACGTGGCACATCAGAGGCGCGGCGCGCGTTGGGTGAGGCGCGTGGCGTACTGGGGTTTAAGCCCGAAATTTTCTTGGAAATGCATGAACTCGCCTCCTCTCCACACAAATTTGCAGGTAGGCTCACATCCACCACTTGTGCTTGGTTTTTAAACGGTTAATGTAATGGATTTATGATATGTTTGCCTTATAAAACCAAGTGGAAAGCCCTCCTTTGTCAATGAAATTGTTGTAGGGTTTGAATGCAAAAACTTGTTGTAGGGTTTCAAAAAATAGAGTGTAACCAAGGTTGTCATTATTTCCCCATTTCCCTTTGTTTCCCATTCCCAAATTCACCCTTATTTTTCCCCATTAATTCCCTCCTTAATCCTACACTATAATCCTTCAAATCCTAGTCCCTCACCTCTCTTACAAAACACATTATCCCTACCTAACATCCCAAAACCCTAAAATCCAAGATTTTCATTTCCCTTCCCTTCTCTAAGTCCCTTATTTTTATTTCCAAATTCCCTAATTCCCTAATGTTGTCCCTTTCCTAATATTCCCTGGTGCATTTGTGTCGCCTTGGTCACAACATTTTTAGAGCAAAAGAACAGTTTACAGTCAATTGTACACACAATTTATACATCAACATATATATTCTAGCTATCTTAGTCATGTTAGAGACCGAGTCAGTCTATGAGCAGGAGTATGACAGTGATTCTACACTGGAGGTAAATGTGCCAAATGTGCCACGGAGGTATCACAAAGGTGGCAAAAGTGGTGAGCATGTCAGGGAGGAGCCTACTTCTTTGGCTCAATTGCAAGCTTGCCCACTTGCAATGGATTGTTTTTGGCATCAATCATGCTTCCAATATTGTGAGATGATCTCACAAATTCAGCATCATTGGGAACTAGTCCATTTATTTGTTCTACATTTACAGGATGGTCATGTAAACCTTGTAGGAGTGAATTTCACCTTGTCACCCGAGACTATTGCTCAGGCCACTAAGAAACCAAATTTAGGGGAGGAATGGAGTAAATGCCAACTGTTAGACAGATTCTACTATGAGCCATATATCAAACCCGGGTATATGAGACACTTGAGCACAGTTTTTCCTTTTAGATTCCTGAGAGATGAGTTTGCACCATTGATGAAACTCATCATTCGATATTTTAGTTGCGAGGATAGATTCTCGCGTCTCTATGCGTACTATGTCCGTTTGTTGATGCATTTCACGAGGGTACGTATGATGAACATTCCATTTTTCATGTGTCACAACATAGAGAGGATGGTGCCTTTAGTACAAAGGAAGAGCGTTGCACATCAGCATAAGAGCATATATCATTATGCATTGATCAAAATCATAGTGATGCATCAGTTGGCAGAGCAGGGCATTACTTGGGAGGATTTCATCTCCCGTGATTACTTCTCAGCGCTACAGCCGCCTCCTGAGATAGTTCATGATGAGGGAGCGCCTTCACACCAGCCAGACATTCCTGAGACTGAGCATATAAGTGCTCCTCCATATGTGACATACCAGCAAGGCCACAGGGCCTTATTTGCATCTACACGACGAGTACTATCTCCAGCCGGGGTGGAAGGGGTCTTGTTGACTTCATCAGCACAGCGAGTATTATCTCCACATCATGTGGAAGGGGTCTCGCCTTCTTCTTCAGCACAAGTACAGATCCAGGATAGCGGCAAGAGGCCCATGTTTGATGAGGGTCCTTCAGGAGGTCAGGACATGAATATCATTGATCTTGATGCGAGCTCTCCTAGCTCGGAGCTAAAAGAGATCATCTGAGAGCAAAGGCCTGAGAATGACTCGCTGCAAAAGAAATTGTAGATGGTTAAGTGGGTGATCAACTACTTTGAGCAGTGCAACAAACAACTGGAAGATGAACATACACTTTATGAGCTGCGGCAAATCCGGGAAGACCGAGAATTGGCTCGAAGGAGACCCGGTGATTTGACACCGATTGATCGAGAGTCTATGATCATCTGGCTAAACACTCATTCGGAGAAATTGTTGGCAAAGGAAAACAAAGACAAGTACATGCTTCATCATATGAAAACTCACAGTTGGGCTCACATGCATGTTTGCAAAGCGAAAATGAAGATCCTAAAGAGGCGATTGAGCAAGGCACTAAAACGGCAGAAAAAGCCAGATCCACTCCAAATTTTGGTCGAGGCTTCATTGGCAGGGAACAATACATGATAGAGGGTCTTCACTCCAAATTTGAGCAAATTCAGAGAAAATTTTGTCATTTTGAAAATTTTGTTGTAAAAACAGGTTTTTTGGCTCAACGCGTAGCGTGCCTCACGCGACCCATAAGATTGGGAGGTCCAAATCACAAATGGCTTGTAGTTTTGGATTTGTAATGATGAAATATACATGCTCAGCTATTTTCAAAGCATTTCATCAAGTTCTGGGTGACCAAAAGGCTCAAAAACACCATGAAAATCACCTTTCTGCCACCTTTTGCACCAGCATGAAGTACTTCCGGGAGAATGCACTTTTGGAGGAGAAAATGGACACCAAATTGGAAAATTCCACTTGTATTAGAAAGTAGACATCCAGGGATTTCCAACAAGCCAAACTGAGCTCAATTTGGATGCTGGGAAGTGCCCCAAAAATAGGTGGAAAGGCGCGCAACGCATAGTGCTCAGGCGCATGGCGCACAGGGTTTTTTGGCACAATTTTCATACTCAGCTTAGGAAATGAAGCCAGTTTTACCAGTTTTGACATGTGATGTGATTTTTCACTCCTCTTGATGTAATTAATGAAACATTATGTTATTTTGACACTTATTTACTTATTCTAGAATATTCATTCACTAAAAGGTGAAAATTTAATGAATGAATTGGTTTCCTAGCATATAGAGGCAAGTTGTTTTGACTACCTAGATTGTAGTGCTTTGTTTAGAATTGGTTGAAACAGCTCCTAGGATGATGAGCTTGACCCTTAGAGGCAAGGGTATGGGTTGGATTTCCTATATTATTTATTTTCTTAGTCATTTTCATGGTTGGACTCTTGGGAATAGCTTGACACTCTATTGTACATATTTTATCTGCATTTTTTGGCAAAGGAAAGACTAGGGTGTTATAACACTATTTGGGATTCATGTGGATTTATGTGTTGATGGTGTGCTTCTTTCAGTATTTGTAAGTTCTTTATGTGTATCACTTTCCTTCTCTTATCTTTTACAATTGAACAAATGAAGTGTTAAGGTAGAATCCATAAATTTTCTATGCTCTGCCTTTAAGTTTGTTTGGTTTTCCATGTTTTCATATGTTTATGGAGAATCCTTGAAAGTTTCTTGCTCTCCTTAACCTCTCACCAGTCTGATATATCCATTCATTCTCTTTAAAGGCATCAAAACAATCGCCTATCTTTCCCCAAGTAGACCTCTGCAAAAACTGTGCCTCATCCCCGAACCCAAAATTGCCTTTCCGTTGAATTCAACAAAATTTCAAAAAGTCAATTTCAAACTCCTTGTACTTCATACCTAGCCTAAAATTAGTTATCAAATTAGTCATCTCGACCTCATTGATTACCTTTTGCTGAGATTGACTCGGAGAGAGCCCTCTCCTGTCCTCGTAGGGCTAGCTACGAGGCTGAGCATGGTTTGATGTAGCCTTGAGTTTTACCTTATTTCAGCCTAAGGTAGATTTGAGCGCTAACACTTCCAATAAAGAGAGAGAATGTTATTCTTAGCCAAGAGAGATAAAAGTGCTACCAAGGCTAAATCTAGAGGGATCCACTCTAAAATTAGAGGATTCTTTACGAAACTTCCAAATTAAGTTAGTTACAATATAACTCGTAATTTGTAAACAAAATTTTGGTTATTTTCCAAATACCACTAGTGGTTTAGGGAAGGGCTAAGCTCCTTGGGTTCCTATATAGATGCCTCATTTTTAAATGTACAAGGGGGGTGAAATCATCATTGTAGGGGAAACCCTCCCAAACTTTATGGTGAACTTTTGAGAGGTATTGAAGCAATTTTGTGGAGGAATTATGAGGTAACTCTTGGATTGTTTTTTTTCCTATCATGTGTGTTCCATATCACCCTATGTTTTTAATTTTACTACTAATGAAATACAATATTAAGCAGTTTTCATGGCATTTTAAGTTGTCAACCTGATTTCTTATGTAAATTGTGTAGAATTTTACAAAGATTATTAGCTAAAATGAATTATGGCATAAGTATCATGGTTTCTTTCAGCCTTGCAAAGATATATCAAGTTGTTTTGAAGAGTATCTCAACTTTATTAATATTTCTTATAATGGTTTTGAAATGAAATGTTAAAATTTATAATTATGTGTTTCTAAGGGTTGAATTCTTAATTTCTCAGTCATCTATTAGTTTTTAAATATTTAAAGGAATTCTTAATTGGTCCTTTAAATTTGGAAAGGCTTAATTATCCATCCTTCATCCATATTTTACATTTTAAAACAATTTATGTCAAACCAAAGGCCTAATTAATGTATGGAGGTTTTCCGTTTTCCTTGATTCCCATATAATTTTCTAATTAACAACCAATATGAAGGACATTTAAAGGATTTTCATGCATGCTTTATATTGTCTTGAAGAACTCATAATGAAGTTTGAATGTGAGTGATGAATAATTTCTTGAATTACTGGTAATCTTGATTCTATTATTTTTACTCATTCACATTTAGCTACTGTGAATATTATATCTACATAAAATTGGATTTAATGGTTGTGATAAAATTCTTCATGTAATTTCCTTTTATTTTTTACATTTAAATGGGGGAATGAAGTGCATGTATTATGAACGCCAAATAAGATTGTGTTATACTAATTGGTTCAAGTTTCAATTCCATAATCGTTTACATAATAGATTTACAATGACAAATTAAATATATGATTTTATTTACCTAGTTTAATGTAATCTTTGTTTTAACATCCTTGAAAAACATGAGCCAACATACAATAGTCAAGATTTCTCAAACATAAGATACATATCCATAATGATAAGATGACTACTAAGAGATTTGATACCGAGTATTTCCATAAACACAACAGGAAATAAAATGAACTTAAATGTTCCCAGGCTCTACATTGCAGCACAATGTAGTGTGACTATGGGGAACCAATGCTACAAGGATTAATTTCCCAAATTAAATTGTTCCAATTTCTAGAAAGATTTATCTTTTGACCATATACAAAGGTCTGGTGGCTTTCAATTGTTTTGTAGGTAATTATGTTAATATTTACATTTCCTTAAATATGAGTGGGAAAATTGAATGCAGTGCAACAATAATAATTGGCTTTGAAGATCTTATGGACCTACATTCCCTAGAAATATGTCCCTTCAAAATACCTTCCTACACTTATTTATAACTATATCTATTCCATTTTTTTATATAACACAACATGATTCAATCCATATTTATTTTAAATAATACCCAATTAATCATAAAATAATTGGGGGATTTTAGCCATAAATCACCTTCCTTGTAGGTAGTGAGGTGTTTTCATAACAAAACCATGATCAAGGATATGTTTGAGATATTTGTACGATGAGTCAACATCATAAGGAGAGGACGGTGCTTCAATTATGATAATAATAATTTTCTTTCCAAACAATATTCATATAGAAAATTCTTTGCTTTAGGTAAAATTGCTGTTTAACTTGATATCATAGTCTTCCATAGTGGACACTCGATTTTGTCATATTTCCCCTAACTTTTTCTACGTGAATATGTTTCTAATTTTGAGGTGATGTACTACAATTTTCACACAATTCCCAAGCATATATGTCTAAAAATGTGAGATACATTAAATACTATGAAATTCCTTTGATCAATAGGTGAACAATTCAATTTTATGCCTTGCATGTTACTATTCATAAATCATTTTGCAAACTCGTGTACTGCCTTGTACTTTTGTATTAAGACTACAAAAATTGGTAAGATAGAGGAAAATGTATATATTTTATAGTTGGATTTCAAATTAGGAATCCTCAATATAGTTACATGGTTAATGACATATTCAGTTTAGACAAGTATATATTTTTAGGATGACACGATTTCAATATTCCACATTTCTTGATCATGTTTTGTAGAGGGAAATGATCTTAGTGAAATTAAGGAAAATATCCTTACAATGCTAATATTTCTAAAGAAGAAAGGCATTTCTTTCTTACTGCTAAGACATTAAATTTATTGAATAGGTTCGACTCAATTCGAATGTATGTATATCCCTTACTTACAGATTATGTGGCATATCAAATGTCCTTCGTGTACAATGAAGACATTGTTGTTATGCTTCAAATACATAGAAAGAAGGTGGCAGTGGATGGATAAAGAATATTTTTCTTAATTATCAATCTAGGCGTAAGATAGACAAGCGATTGTCGTAGTGGTAAATAGACAAAGAGTGACACTACATTTATAGTATTTTGATTAGTAGAAAAAAATATGAAAAATAACCAAAATAAGCTAACAATAAAAATAATATTTAACATGGCAAATGATACCTAAAAATGCATGATATATCAACTCCAAGCAAACATGATTCATTGTTATTAGTCCCTGCCTGGGACTATTAGCGATCGATCGATCGTTGACCTACCATTACTTGATACTTTGACCGGTTTTTTTTCGGTGTTTTCACATTTTAACCTAAGTTTGATGCTCCCAATTTTATTCAACAAAATTTTACCCAAAGTTTTTGGTTCTGCAAACGATTGAGGTCTTATTGCAGCCTTCACGTTGCCCGATGCAAAAATATTAAGACAATCTCATCTTATCCAAAGTACGTTGTGGTAGGCTCTAAACATCATTGCATACACCTCTAATCATTTATAATATTAACTGACATACATACAGTAAAATCTAATTGAGTAACATTAACCTTTTTCCCCTTTTGATAACTTTAATATTAGAAACACAAATTCTTGAGAATTAAATATATTGAAAATCACATTTTAATACTTTCATATCAAAAATGTTCAAACTCATCATCTTCTAACCACACTTTATCTTTTATTTAAAATTGGAAGAAAGTCCTGCATATTTTTTTATATTAAATTTAAGTATTTGTAAAGGGTGTGGTTTTTTAATTTTTGTGAAGGGTGTAGTTTTTTTTATTGTTTGCCAATCAAATTCATGTTTCGGAATTTTGGAATTTTCACTTTCTTGGCATTTTCACTTGTAATTTATGAAAATTACAATAAATTACAAATTTGAATAGTAATTATATATATTATATATATATATATATATATATTATATAATATTAAATTTATGTTATATATTAAAAATATATAATTAAATTATATTCATTATAAAATAAAATTTACAAAAAATATAAAACATTTAAATCACTATATAATTTTTTTAAATTATAAAAAAACATTTAATATAACTTAAAACTTATTTATATATTAAAAAATATAATTATTATATCACATAAAAATATAAAAATATAAAACATTTAAAATCATCCATAAAATTCATCGAATATTTTTCACTCCATTTTGTCCATTTGATTCGTAGAAAACCATAAATATTGAGTTCGTGTGCATGCGCTTTACTTTAGGAATGTTATTACTAATACACTTTTCAGATATTGCAAATTAAATTTAATGTTTCCAATTTTACAATATAATATATATATATTAGATGTTTGTTTTCTTTTATATAATTTTATTAGTTAGTTAAATATTGAAATATTGAATACGGGAAAATTAATATTAGAACACTGTTGTAATATCATGTTATTTTAAGTTCTTTCTGGGGCCTGTTTCCACGTTAAGCCACCACCTAATTTAGACATTTTTTCATAGAGATATTTGCATGTTGACCACCTGTCAGCTTATGGAACCCTGTCAAAGCTTATATCACAAGCAGAGAACCCTGCGAGGAGCCTTTCAACTCTGTGTACTCGTTCCTAACTTCTTTGCTCATTGTTTCTCTCCTCCAAAGGAGGTCTTCAGTCAGCTTTGCAAGAAGGTTTCCCTCTATAGTCGTCTTCAGTGTTCCGCTTGCAGTTGGTGTCGTTGGGTAGGTATAACACCGTCGCTCTTTTTTCTTTGTTAAAATTTATGTTGGGTACGTATGTAAAAAAGGGGCTAGCTAGATGAACCCTCCCTTTCCATAATGCCGATGACAAATTTATTTTTATAGGAACTGGGAGGCTTTACTTGCAACCAAATTCTCCTAAGGTAAAACATGGAAATAAATTCTTTAATTTATCTCAGGTTTTTTTGAGTAAATTGAATTTTTCACTTGCTAATATCAACGTCTTCCTTATTTACATTCCAAGTCAGTTTTTACACAATCTCAGGGTTAGCATGGAATTTTCCTTTGTCTACACATACTATGGTTTCGTTCCAGTTACCAAAATCTCTGTTGAGTTTTCCTTTTCTCCTTTCTGTTGCATGGTGGGTATGACCCAGTGACATCTTCTAGCCTGTTAAAGCCATATCCATAATTGTCTTAATTTTGTCTTGGAGTGTATATATTCAAGTTTGATACTAAGTATGTTGTGACTCATGTCTTATTAATGTATAATGAGCCCTTAACTCTTAATTTTTAAGAATGAATATATAGACTTGTATTCTTTTGCAGTTCCTCCTGTAAATGATGCAATTATCCTATCTGTTTTATATATTCTTTGACTGTTATTTCCAATAAAAACTGGGTTGTTGTTATATAAAAACGTGCACATTAAAATTAATATATTTTCTTGTGTAATTTTTTTTTTTTGAGTTTTGTAGATGAAATAATTTGATTTCTAGCCAAGAATGTAAATGTGTTATTTTCAAATACCCTTTATACTTAAAAACTTCTTCCAGATGTATGAGGCTTACTCAACCATATTCCTTAACCATATTCCTTTCGCCATAGCAGGGTTAATCTCATACATTATTTTACGTAACTCCTTATTTTCTTTCTCGTGCAAGTTATAAATGTAATCAAATATTCTGGTATACTCAACTTTTGTTTCTATCCCTGCATATTTACCTATAATAGGTCTTTGAATAAATAATTAGTAAAAAATAGATGCCATTGGGATTTTGGGCTCATTTATTATTATCCTAATCCTTGCATGTTATCCTCAGGTAGGTTAAGTCTTGCATATTATCCTCAGGTGGGTTAAGTTAGACTAATGTTGAGAAATCCCTGACGCCGAGGAAAGTAGTTGTAATACTCCTGAACTAAGTTTTGCATATTATCCTCAGGTGGGTTAAGTTAGACTTCTGTTGAGAAATCCCTGATGCCGAGGAAAGTAGTTGTAATACTCCTGAACTACGGGCTTATGCATCTACTCCTCCAAGGGTTTTCTTTACCCATTGAGTAGGAATTGCATTATTTAAAGTTTAGTTCAAAGTTTTTTTTTTTTTGATAACCTACCACTTATGTTAATCTTACTCATTTTTCCTTTTTAGCATTAAACCATAAAAAATTCACCTCTTTACCTAAAATATTTAACAGAACAAGATTCAAGTATGAGATTAGTTATTTAATATGGAAACAAATTAATATGTTGTATGTAATACATCTGAAAAAACAATATTTAAAACACTTGGTTCACTTATTAGTCCCTGCCTGGGACTATTAGCGATCTATCGATCGTTGACCTACCATAACTTGATACCTTGACTGGTATTTTTTTGGTGTTTTCACATTTTAACCTAAGTTTGATGCTCCCAATTTTATTCAACAAAATTTTACCCAAAGTTTTTTGGTTCGGCAAACGATTTACGTCTTATTGCAACCTTCACCCTGGGCGATGCAAAAATATTGAGGCAATCTCATCTTATCCAAAGTACGCTATGGTAGGCTATGTAGGGAAATTTTGCAATATCATCTTATCCTAAGGTCTTTTTGGGGCCTGTTCCACGTTAAGCCACACCTAATTTAGACATTTGTTCATAGAGATATTTGCATGTTGACCACCTATCAGCCTATGGAACCCTGTCAAAGCTT